>KK502855.1:29073-43650 GCA_000688735.1 Glossina austeni | reverse complement strand
TATTTACTTATTTTTTCCTCCTCCTCCTCCTCCTAAATGGACGAAACTAATAATCAGAAGATTTTAAGGGAAAGAGTGCCCGGGTTGCAGTTAATACTTGCACGTGGAAAGAAAAGCATTATAGCAGATGGTAAGAGATCGGAATTTTAGATTGAAGAAAATTTTGGCATTCTCAGCAAAATTCTGACCTGATTTTTCTCCTTTTGACCGACCTTTCACCATTAGGAGCAACGAGGACAGATATACAATCAGAATGCAAATCGCATAGATTTTCCGCACAGTGTGACCCTGTTTTCTAATTCTGTCCCCTACATCCGGGAAAACATTCACCCATACCTCACTAAGACTGAATTAAAATCGAAGTTGGAAGAAATTGACCCGACTTGGGAAAGGCCACAAAATAATTTTTTTTTTATTAAAGATATTTTTCTTGTTCGCACTCGGAAAAGTATTGACTGATGTGAATGGATCGCCTCAAGTTCGTAAGGTAATCAAGTATTGAAATACTTTATATATGCTTTATATATATTTTCCTAATCCTACAAGAAGAAGATTTTTCCTATTTCGCTGAGAGATTTTAAAAATTGTCGACAATTTCCTATCGTCAACATCAAAACTATTTCGAGGAATAATCGGCATGTGATCGAATTAACAATTGTAGAGAGTGAGGAAAGCTTCATTCGGTTTGAAGAGAAACTTGTATATCGATTTGAAAATTCAGGGATGCTTTCTGATCAATTCAAACTAATTTTCAATTATTTCATTCCCTTTTTACAAAATTTCATTATGTTCAAGCGCATGCGCATGCATACCTTGTGAGACTTCTATATAAAATATTAAGTTGGGGAAAAAGAAATCCATTATTTCTTCTCCTTCTTTTGCCTCTTTTTGAATCCAGCTTTGTGTGAATGATTTAAAACTGTTTTATGGTCCATTTTTAGCTCCTGGGCGATGTTACGACTGCTAACACCGATCATTTCTCCGATTTTATCGACATTTTCGACGACCGGCCTACCTGTGCGAGGTGCATCTTTAACATCAAAAATTCCTGAACGCAATCTACGAAACCAAAATTGGACATAATTGGCTGTTACAGTATCGGAACCATAAACACCATTCACAATTTTTGCCGCCTGGCTTGCATTTTCGCCTTTGTCAAAGAAAAACTGTAAAATGTACCGAATTTTCTCTTTGTTCACTTCCATTTTTAACACGCTGTAACTCACAACTGAATGCACCAAACAAAAAAGAATAAAAGAATTTTTTTTACTGCGAAATGTCACCTTTCCAACGAGCATAAATCTGAAATTCTTTGATCGTTACTTTACGAGAAATCTACCAGTGCAGCCATCTACCGAAAAAATAATGGATTTCTTTTTCCCCAACCTAATGTTAAGAAAATATCATCTCTATTACACTCTTAATGTGTGAAGAATGGTGTGTTCGCATAAAGGAAAAATCACTTTCTCAAAGCGCTTCAAAAAACAAGAAAAAAAACTCAAATTGAGAAAATTTTTAAAGATTTGCTCCTTATTAGTGTTGTTTGTTGAAAAAGAGAAGACATGAAGAATTAAAAATTTTCGCACATCAGGGACAAACTTCAGGTTTATTACATCCTTTGGTCTTTTTTTTGGTAATGAAAAATATAATGCCACTGGCTTTACGTACAGCTATGTTAGGAATACTTACGTGGAAAATAGATGGCATTAATAATCTTTAGTAAAAGGAGCAGAAGGACCAGCAAAGCAATAGCAGTTTGCTACGTCTAGCGAATTTAAAGATTTTTCGAAACTATAAGTAATTGCTAAGAACTTAACTTACGAATTTTATCAGTAATCTGCTTAGTACACACACTTTTCAGTGCATTCTTCTTTTATATTCCACATAAGAACGATGTTCTCCCTCCCTAATAAATATTATAAATGAAACTCGAGTGTAGTTGTGTATGTAATTCGTTCACTATGCAAATTTTAGCCCTACGAAGAATCGTTAGTCTTTAAGCATGTTCGGATGTTGTTGTGTTGTTTACGCTATCCATTGACCTTCATTGCTATCTTGAGAGACAATGCCTGTATTTAACGGCAAACCATACCAAGCTTCTGTTGCGATTCTTTTCCCGTTACGCAAAACTTCTCTTTTTACTTTCAATGTTTTCTTCGTTATTGCTAACACTTTTGTGTTCCCTCATCTATATGGCTTTTGCCCGTTTACCTTGATTTCCTTTTTTTTCTTGCTTTATTGACTTATCACAGAAGATTAATTTTTACTAAAGTTTTAACTTTTCGATAGATAATAGAAGGCAGCAATAACCTGGAAAAGATTTTAATTTCTTGTATAACAAATTTAGCTAAAATTTATGATTGTCATCCAACTCAATATAAACGTCGCTTGGTACACTGCGATGAAGAAATCAGTATTGAGGAAATTAATATAAAAAACTCGTTCTTTGGTTCTGATTCATTTGTGCATGAAGTTTAGCTCAAAGCGGTAAGAGGACAACTAAGAGCGTCATGTTCGGTTGGGGCCGAATCTCGCATACCCAACGGCATTAAAATCTTTGTCGCACCATGTTTTTATTTACCTTTCATCTATTGATTCACCACATCGTGGCACTTACCTTATCGTTTTCTTTTCCCCCAAACCACTTTATTTGATATCCACATGGACGGTATTTTTAAAAAAAATCTATACACCATGTCGTGACGTCCATCAGAATTAATTTAGACGCATTTCAACACACTTAGCTTTTCGCATTCTAGTCTGCAAGCCCTTGTGTGGGCGTGGCTGCATTTTTCCATTTTTGCTCATAAAAAGTAAAGTTTTTTGTAAAGTGGAAAATTTCAGCCTTCTATGTTTTGTAATTTGTGGGCAATGAACAAAAGCCCATAAGTTTTGTTTAGAAAAACGAAGTTGCGTTCAATTTACCCTTTACTGCAAACGTGTGCTCTGACCAATTTCGCCCTTTTTCAATACCAACCTGCGTAGAAAGACTTCTGCTGCTTCTGGTAAACGGACAGACAGACATGGCTTAATCAATTTGGAATTTAAGAAGAATGCATACACTTTATAGGGTCTCCGAGGCTTCCTTTTGGCGGTTGCAACCAGTATGACAAAAGGTGTACACGCCCATCCTTCAATGATAAGTATAATGAACAAAGCTATGTAATCCTAGACCACCGCAAAGATTCATATTGCGCTCCTTTCGAATTCTCTCTAGAAATCGGTTGGTAATTTTGCAAAACCGGAGATAAAAAGCGTCATTTTGGCAGAGACGCTCCCTGGTCGATTAAAAACTCAGAGTTGAAAATTGGTTGTGACTTGTCCACCTGCGCGCCCAGCATAAATTTAAAACCGAGGCAACCTCCCAAAAATATGGAAAATTTTTCCTTATTTTCGTCTGTAACCTTCGATTTCGTGAAGATATTTCCAAAAATCTGTGAGCCACATGTTCTCTACAATCACCTTTAAGTGCAGTCCCTCCGTCTCGTTTGCTTGTGTTTAACATAAAGACTGCATTATTTGAGAAATTTTGATGGAATTTGCTACACCAACATGTATGCATATCGCAATTAATCGGTGCATGTATTAAATGATGAGTTGATTTAAGTCTACCCAAGTTTAAGTGCAAAGCTCGTTTTTATATTTTGTGTAATGCAAAGCAATTTGACTGAAAGGACCCACAATTGTTTAAATAATTATCGACTTAAGTTTTTAAGGCAGACTGCAGTTATGTTGAGTTCAATAAATTAAAAATCATTTAACTATATATATATATATATATATATATGTCAGTGTACATTAAAGTGATTGAATTCGCTATTTTGTTAGCCAAGCAAGCATATAAAGAGAGAGTTGCAAATAAATAAAATTGTTAAAAAGGCAAATAATAAAGCAATGATGCCAAAATATTTATGACTGTCGCTGAAATTATGCCCACGCAGACACGAACATCAAATACATGATTTTCGCCATAATTGAAATAAACAACAAGAATAAAAAGTATTCAATGAATTTGATTGGGAAGCGTGCAAAACCGATGTAATGTAAAGTTAATTGTACCGAAAAATAAATTGCAACACTATAGAGGATCAGCGTTGACCATTCAACACGCTACACAACTCTACAATTATTTATATAATTTTTCAAACAAAGACATTATATGGGAAGTGATCGTGGCAGTGATTCCATCCGCATCGAACTTTCAGTGGCGTTCGTCCTTGGGCCAAAACGGATCCGTGTACTAAATTTCATCAAAATATCTCGAAAGTTGCGAGCTATACGTTGGACATGAGAAAGCAAAAAAAGACGGACGGACGGACAGATAAGCTTTGATCGATTCAGAAAGTGATACTGAGCCGATAAATAGAATAAAAGGTAAATCTCTCTTAAGACTCTTTGGGTCTTACATACATCCGCACAAATTTAATTTACTATAAGTCCTGTAGAGTATAATAAAAACAACAACAGCCCAAGATACCAAATCAAAAAAATTTTAATAATACATATTGTAAGAAGCACAAGAATACCAATGAAAAAGAGGGAGAACAAATCTTCTTGTCTTCTCTTTCGAACCTTCATAAGACAAAAATTTGCTGGTGATAGATACGGTTCGTTGAACTGAAATTCCAATAGGTTTTCGATAGGAAAAGTTGCCATCGAAATATCTATTGAAGAAGAAGTTACAACTTTGCACAGTACAGAAGTGTAGAACAAAGCTAACTATCATCCACACGTAGTACAGGATAAATTGTTATTAATAATGCTGTTGCGATATGATGAGAAATTTAATTAATTAAATTTGTCAACAGTGCGTCAGGAGACAAGTTAACAATCTGACATATCTCAACACTTAACAAATCTAGTTTGGTGAGTCCAGAAATCTTTAATCAGTTGCAATAGTTTGTCCAGTTGAATCAGTTTAGTGCAGTTGTGTGCGGGCTAGTAAACAACTGAAGCTCTTTTAAGCAAATTTGAATGAAGAAAAAGGAATAAATGGTTACGGGTGTAAAAGGTGGTGGACCAAAAACCATCGGTTATATGAGTATCTCAGGAACTGAATGTGTGGCGTCTGTTTTAGCTAAAATGACGATGCATGAGCCCCGAGAATTTAATCATTGAAAACGAAACGTGGCGCGAGACTGACAGACAATCTTAATGCAAAGTTAAATAACTTAAATTAATTACCTTTTTGTTCTAAACCGAAGACAGCATGTAGAGAATGACAGAAATTTGTCTTTTCAGGGATTTGGTTACATTTCCTCCGAGTGTTTTATAAATTTACTTGAAAAGCCTAGTGATAGCTTTTATGTATTGGAAAAATATTATTTAATGTACTCTTGTTTCTCTTCTTTATTTCTGGTTTTCCAGTAAATAAATATTCATCCGTCATAAATCCGTCATAAATATTTACTCTTATGTATACCATAGCCACAGCTCACTTAACATGGGTAATACATGCTGTGGTGTATTAAAATTATATACAAATTTATTTTTAAATTATAGGAAAATTTTTTATTTATTTAAACTAAGATAGCAATTTAAAATAATTTAATTTAAATTTAAATATAAAACAAATTAAGGAAATCTGTACCGCGTCGTATCTTAATTTTATGCGTATTGCCATAATAAACTTTCATATGCCGCGAGTCAAGCCAACGCATGAAACCAAGTCTTAAGTTATAAAATTTTATTATTATTATTATTATTATATAAATTTAGCCAGAGAATAAATTCTAAGATTGAAGCCTTAAAGCACTAGCATTTAAGGCTTTCGGGTTATTATTATTATTAATATTATTATTATTATTATTATTATTATTGTTATTATTATTAAAAACTCTACCGCACTTGAGATTTGAACCCACGACCATTGCTAGTCGAGACTCTTACCTACTCGGCCACTCAGGCGCATATAAAATTTTATTATGAAATTTCGTTCCAAATAGGGATATAAATGAAACCGTAAGACAATTTGAAGTTTTTGTGAAGTAGCGGACTGTGGGCCAACCATCAAATATCCTACATCACCTTATGCTTATTCATATAACGATTTCTCAAAATAAGTTGCTATGGGGGAAGTGATCGAAAGAGTGGTCCGGGCTACGATCAATTCAGAAAGTGATTCCGTATAATACTAGATGGGTCTATCAAATAGGTGGATCTTTCTAGGTGTTTTTCACATACGCATGAACTTAATATACTCTTGTGCCACAAGCGGTGTAGGGCTATAAAAATATGGAATTCAGTATTATGATGAAATATAAAAATTAAAAATATATTGAAAAATAATAACAACGATGACAAAATTAAGTGAACATCAAATCTTTCAGTTACTATACTTCTTCTCAGGGTAAACTGCAAGTCCTCGTATTAACGATAAGATAAAAATAGCAGTAAAAATCAATTGAAAAGAAATCCAACGGAATAAGTATTCGATTTTTTAAAATAGTTTTTATATTAAGATCGTGTTGTACTATGCGCAAGTTTTGTACCGTGATGTATCGAAACAATGTTTGACAAGGATCGCGTTATACGAGTGACTCTTGTACAGACAGAGTTATTCCTTTTTTTTTTTGGTTAAAATGCAAATCAAGCTGAGTCATATACATATATCTTTGTCTAAAGTGTAACGTATTTTTCATGTTTTCGTAATTCCTAACATTTTGCTCCCTTGTGCTTATATAAAGCTTTTATAACGTGACAAACCCAACCAAATGTTTTAGTCATGTTTTTCATACAACTAATTTGTGGTTCATATATATAACACATGCACACATATGTAATACACATACAGATTCTATACTATGCTTACATTCATAGGATCAAGCTTAGGCGTATGTATATATGAAAATAAGTAAAATTTATTATAGAGTTGGAGCATGTGTGACTAAACTACGTAGAATGAGTGCAGGAATGTTAACTTGCCATTACCCGTTCCCGTTACCCAGTTTAAGTGAACCGTGTAACCCGTCTTAGTACGCACTACCGATATGACTAAATTTACTTTCAACCATATGTCTTCGCGTCATATAAGGAACGAATGATAACATTTTAAATATTTCACAAGATATTAAAGACTGTTAAGTGCGAAGCAATTGAGAAAACTTTTCTCTCTCTGTTACGCTCTGCGTATAACACTTTAATTTATGTTAAGAACATTTTATTTGCTAATGTTAAAAAGCAGTTTAGTAACAGTTTAACCGGGTTACTCTTTTATGTAACAGTAAGACTTTAACTATAAGCATAATAATAAAGAACAGCTATTACAACATTACATATATAGTTGTGAAAATTGTATACATTGTCTCCCCTCGCTATGTGTAAAGCTACTGTTTACATATACAACCTGACCGAGCCAGTTTTAAGAGAGCATTTTTTTTTTCGCAATAATTTGAAAAAAATAATCTTTCATTACACTTGTCTTCATCGAATGCTCATACTCGTGCTGTTTGTCTAGTAATATATGCCCAACATAATAGGCGACGAGAAGATGCATTTGATATCAATCAAATTTGTTGTCGTCATCACTACATGCTAATAAGGAAAGTTGTATACTTTAGAATTTATGGACATATGTTTAAACTGCGCTTAAAATCATAGTTAGAAGGAAAATCAAGTTTCTCTACCCCAAATGAAAATTTAAAGTCCTTAATTATCCTAAGCTATCATTACGTCCTCTTATTGTAGCCTGTTTGTAGAAGCCCCAATACAACTCGATTGAAGGAATGATTCACCATGAACGATGAATTAGGAATGCTTAATAAGAGGGAGAATAATCTTTTGCAGCACAATTTTCAATACTAAGTTTCATCAATCAATTGTGACAAACACTTTCGTTTACCTCTTTAAGAGCGCACAATGAAGAGTAAGTTTGCGAGATATTTTACGTTTACAAACTTGAAAAAGCGTAAAGCATAACTTAACTTAAACTCCATACCGCCTAACACGAAAATTTCGGAACATAATTTCTTTCCAAAGGTTTGTTGATAATATGGGATACATATGTTTGAAAAACAATTGCTAACTACAACAATTTTGGGAATTTTTCCGCGGAAATTTGCTTATGGCCAATTCATATAAATGAACATACGTTCAATCAAATGCCAAAAAAAAAAATACGACTCGAAAGTAAGGGAAAACAGTACTGTGGGACACGGCGCACCATCAAATACCCTACATCACTTCGCTTCTTAATATAAGGATGCTTCGAAATAAGGTTTTGTATTGGAAGTGGGCGGAAAAGTAGTCCGATGCGTGCGTGCTGTGGCCCAAATATGTCTGTGTATCACAAACTTCACTAAAATATCTCAAAAATCTTAACCGGTACCGGTTGAACACAAGAAAACAACGGACGGATTGACGGACAGACACGCTTAGATTGATTCAGAAAGTGCCCCGAAATTGATCAGTGGGTCTATTTCAAGTCCTTTTAAGCTGTTAGATGCGCCAGCCTAAAATTAATATATCTCGCACCATAAACATTGTGGGGCACAAAAATACCTTCCACTCAAAAAATAAGAATATCAGAGAAAAATTATTAAAATAAAACCATTTGCCTGGAAAGTTTTCTTAACATTCTTTAAAAGGGATGAAATGGTTACCCTTGAATGATGTATTGACACAACATTTGAATTAAACGATGAGCAAAAACTCAGGATTTTAAAATGGAGAATATTTGTAAATAAAGATTAATTCCATTTGCTAAAGGAATAACAAAACATGCTATGCTATGGAACCATTCAATTCATCTTACAGTTGCATAGTTTGATATTCAATAGGATTGCTTTTGAAGACTACTTCCATCGCTTGATAGCAAATATAAGCCTTTCTGAATACGTACTAATTGATAATTATCGATGCTTTGTGTATATAATCTAAAGTAATTTGTATCACTTTAGCTTCATTAATAGCTTTCTTCCTCGATATATTCATATGTTATGACATCCAATGAAATGAAATGCATTTGTCGGCATAATTTTAAGGAAGAACGGGAAACGTAAGACGAGAGCGAAAAGAGCAAAAAAGTGATTTTATATTATCATATAAGCGACGGAGCAACGAATTAATATATGACAGGTCAAATCATAATACGTTGCGCATACGTACTGCGAGGACGTTTCGTCCCTTTCCTTTGGCTGGGGCAGCTCAGCGGCCCAGGGAAGGAGAAACAACATAAGAAAATTTATATTCGCAGCGACTTGATTCTTCTTTTATTTAATTCATTATATTTAGTGAATTTGATTCAGGGCTTATAAATTTTATTCTCATATCTTAATGTTCATTTCCTCTCAATCACTTTTATTTAATCGCGATATTTATTTTCCGATGCTCACGAAAACTCGTCTGCCTGGCTCGAGAGGCTAACTACCACTCACTGGCTCGAAAGCCGAACTTAAACTCATTTAAACTGACTGGCTCGAAAGCCTAACTACGAATGACTCGTTTGAGAGCCTAACTTCAACNTTATTTAAATTGGGTTCGCATCATCGGATTGGGAATAGTTTCAAACCTCCTAGTATTTACAAACTTAAAGGAACTATTTACCGAAAATTATTTATAAAATCAGGATAACTTCTCTGTCCCAACCGAGGCCGTATCATTTCGCAGCACTTCGATCCATTGATCTCGCCGACAAATTTGATCCCCTTTTTTGAAGGTCACCATTTAGTTTATTTTGTTTTGTGCAAATTCTTTGATTACAAATTTCCCAAATACATAACGAATATCACCCGATTTTCAGAAGACTTACTAGATAGTGGAATTCAAAAGCCTTTTCTATATGATAGCCGTCTTCGATTCGAAGGCCATTTGGTACAATGCAATTTCCTCGAATTATGTAATCCGATCTCATGAAGAAAATTTCATAACTCGACAACACTTTACTATTTCTTGTCTTTAAATGTAAAGAGAAAGTCTGTAGAAAACCAAAAAGAAAAAACCTAAACTGTGACTAAACTGTGACTAGACCAAACTTAAATATGTTTAAAATAGCTCCATAAAACTCCTTTTTGTGGTGGGGATAAATCACATCATTGGATTAGGAATAGTTTAAGAAACTATTCACCAAAAATTATTTATAAAATTGGGATAACTTACAGGCGCACAAACTCAACACATGCTTGTACCGCAAATGACAAAAAAGAAAAAGATATGTGTATAAAGGATACAGAGACAGACTTAGACTAAAGATATTAAGTTTAATGGAATTAAAGATTAAAAATTAATTTAAGTACAATGCAGGCCAGATGTGCGTATTAACGCGAGTTAAAGTACGTAATAAAGCATTTGGATGTAAAGAGTCGGATATTATGGTTACAATGTACGTATCACTTAGATATCTGTGAAGGTTTCTATACTATGCCAGAAAGCTATACGACAGTTGCTGTTGCTCAATGGATCCCCCTCCGATATACGGCTCTATTAACAACCACTTCCATGACAATAAAATAAATAAGTAAATAATATAATAAAATAAAATAATAAAATAAAATAAAATAAAATAAAATAATAAAATAAATAAATAAATAATAAATAAATAACAAGGGACACAAAAACATATCACTTTTTCATAGGATAGGATAGGCAGGGAAAATGAGTATGGTTTGAAAGGCCTGTAAGCTGCAAGATAGTGATGGAATCCTATTATTATGTTTGTACAATTATCGATCTGAAATGAATTAATAAAACATAATACCTTAAGTCACTGAGGTTNAAGAAGGTAAGAAGGCGTTATGACCTCATGAGTGTGCTGGGTGCGGCAGAATTTCCCATTTGAACTGCAACAGTGTATCTGTGACAACTCTTGCAATGCGTGGCCGAGCGTTGTTATGGAAGAAGATGACTTTACATCTGTTAACCGCTATTGCTGGCCTTCTTTTGCAACAATACATCGTTCAATTTGTCCAACTAGCGGAGTTCTATATTTACAGTAACAGTTTCATTCCGTTTCAGTAGTACTTGCTTCAACTCATGTTGGTCGTTATCTACAGTAAGATTTCATTCGGTTTTAGCAGCTCGGAATACGCTACGCCTCGCTGATCTCACGACATATATAGCAAAACTTTATAGCCATGAATATTCCGCTTGAGTTTCAATCTGGACAGCTCTCCTGGGACTAATCCATGACGTTTTGCGCTTGGAATTGTCATAGAAGGCCTACCTTTCATCCTCAGTCACAGAAAACTCTTTTTTTTTGCTTGGAAAGCAATGAAACCGCATTAGTGAAACGGTTCGAAAAGGTCCTTTAGATCAATTGGTGGCCATTTTTCCTCGTTTTGAATTTTTCCCTGTCCATGTAAACGTCCCTAAACAGTTGATTCACTGCTAAACTGCTCGAAAGTTTTTTCAAAGCTTGAGCTTGATAGTCCCATAAGTCTTTCAATTCATTGTCTTCGAACTTTTTTGGTCCCATACGGGCCGTTCTTTGTCATTCATATCAAAATTACCTCTTCCTGAAACCAAAACCCACAATTGGGACATGATGGGGCCGCATCACCATAGGCTTCCAAAGCTTTGATGGACTTCGCCGACGGATTTTTTCAAAACAAGCAACAAAGGTAATGAATACGCCCACATTTCAAAAACGTTGTCAGCCCTAATATATTTTTTTATACCAAAAATTAATCGCAAGTCGAACACATGTATAAATTTTTTAATATTTTCACTGTTATTTTTCTTCCTTTGTCCGCTTAAAAACTTTATCAAAACTACTTACACTAAAGTATCTTAAACCGTAATTTCGATTAAAGACTTGCCATTTGCAGCAACTCAGTCGTATGCTTGTGCAAATACTTACATAAACGAGGATATCTGTGCTTACCATAAATGATACGATATTTCTCTCGTTTATTTTTGAAGCTATCCTTTGCTTTTCATAAAAGCAAAAAAAAAAAAAAAACAAAAAAAAAACTATGGGATTGTGATGTGAAGAAACAAAGTAGGAGGATTCGTTACCTTCTAAGTGCAAATTAGTTTGACATTTGTGCCATACGGATAATCATATAATGACGGTTGGTTAGTCTAGGATCCTTAGTGCACTTACAACGAAAGTCTGCAAAATTATGAAAGTGTCATCTGCGGAATCATAGTGAATAACGTTGTCACTTGTACGAATGCCACACTACTACTTTTTTTCTACATACACATATACAAGTGAAATTATTATAGTGGGTCCTAGTTCAACATTAAATACCCTACATCATCTTATGGTTACCTATGTGAAGACTTTTCAGATTAGGACGCTTTATGAGATGTGGTCGGAAAAGTGGTCCGATTCGAAGCTTTTCAATATCATCCGTTCTTCAAGCAAAACACGGCAGTGCCGCAAATTTTATTAAAATATCTCAAAAATAATGGCTTGCAGATAGAACGCCATAATACAAGATGGACAGTCGGACAGATAATGGTAGGTCGATTCAGAAGGTGATTCTGAAGGAAAGGCAAGGCTTTCTCAAGTCTTTCTGCGTTTTGCAGGCACCCACACAAACTTGATATACACTTTTTTTTTTTTTTTTTTTGGGTTGTTGAGTATAGGTGGACTAAGCCAATAAATTGGTGGCTTACATGTCCGAAGTGCAATACTTTACTGACTTGATATACACTTGTACCACATCAAGAGGTGTAGAGTGTAAAAAGCGAATATTAAAAAATATTTTATATAAAATATTGCCAGCTGTCTATATATTTGCAATATTTCTGATAATTTGTAAATTGCTTCCAGAAGAAACAAACAGTTTACAGGGATTTTTTTCGTCTTCTTCTTATATGGCGAAATGTTGATCAGAAATGCAGAATGACCTGATTCCCAAACGTAGATAGGGAGGGTGCGAAAGCACATGGCAGTAAAGTGCTTTAATTCACTTTGCTAATCCATTCATGCGAAACAAGATTATCGTACTTTTTTGAGGAACTAATTCAGGCTGTTTTTGATCGAAGTATTTTTCAAAATAATTTGCCATCAGCGACGCTGAGTATCAGTATTTTTACCAGGTCTTAGCAGTTCACAATTCACAACAACTTTTTCTTTCTCTTCAAACTTTTTAAAGTTTTTTTTTTATTTTGGTGGTTCTTTCACTCCACTCCAGGAATCTTTATAATGATTCCGATGTATTCCCCGAAATGTTTAGTAGATCTAACACAATTAGTGACGGAGCCTTAGGCAGGTAAATAGCTTTTGCTCTTTTGCTTCTGTCCTTTTAAGAATACTAACTTTTGGAAATTCTCTTCTCCGCTATTAAATAAATACATAACTGTATAACATAAATGCGGACATAACAAGAGCTGGATAAGTAGCTGGGTGGCCTCGTAAAGTAATGTATATTTTTCTTAAATTCATGGCAATTTTTGTGATGAAAAGTAGGCCAAATACCCAGAAGAGCTTAAGCTTTTCTTAAGCAGAAAATGATTCTGAATCGAACTAAGCTTTCTTCTGTCCATCTGACGTGTTCTTGAATGTACGGAAAGAGAGGAAACGGTGATAATAACCGCACTTTTACTACCAAGATATAAATTTTCTTAATGCATTAAAGACATCTGTTTAATATTATGTGACTTAATTATTTTAATATTTGCCAAAAAAAAATAAAGATAAAAAAGGAAATAAAGTAATTCATGACAATGTACTGTAAACTATCAATAACATGTTTGCAATCAGTAAATGATACTAAGCACATAGCATAGAATATAAAAGAAACTTTTTGCTATTGTAACGAAAAACGACCCGACGACTGCCATCCAGTAACTAAATCTTCATTTATTACCGTCATTGGCGAAAACAAAACAAAAATAAGCAGATGTATAACTTTACAGAGACTTACTGATACTGGCAGACACTGGCAGATGCAAGGGAAGGGTTTTTCTACCGGCCACAGAGTTGACTGCTTATGCAGGCAAACATGAGATAAGCATGCTTTGTTACGTTATTGTATTCTGCTTTTAGTGTTGATAGCGTGTGCACTGTTTACTTTCGACCTTTTTGGCGATTTTTTTGTTTTTTTAAACAATAGCTTTGTTAGCAACAGAAATTAGTCTTGTATTACTGTTGTAATTCCGGTTGTGCTCGGGCAAGCTTTTGAAACGAATATGTCGTCTCCGCTTCCGTATGCTGCGGTTACGTTGCGACAGTTATTAGAATTTATTTTTAGTTTTTAAATTTCTGCAAGCAGTCAGTAAAAAGTAAGCACTTCAAGATATGTCCGCTGAAAGTTCGTAGCACTTCCGCGACAAATGTGTTTAATGGTTTTATTTGCGAACACTGCGTTGACGGTTTAAGCCCACGGTGCCCGACGACACACGGGTTAATTTTGCGTAACCGGCGCCCTACAGAGAGTTAGACAATCCCTATAAGCTAGGGGCGTAAGCTACACTGGACGCACCAGATATATTTATTTGGTATGGTTCAATAAACCCACTCTGGGGAGTCTTAAGCCCCATCATTACTTCTAATTATTCGCTTAAGATTTACTTTAAGAGTCATTTGAACTCGACTGTCATTTGTTTTAGTCGAGTTCCTGTATAAGTAGAATAAATAAATAAATAAATAAATAAATAAATAAGTAATGAGAGAAACCACAACCACCA
>KK502855.1:0-15241 GCA_000688735.1 Glossina austeni | reverse complement strand
ATCAATCACAAAATCACAAAATTACGACCTGTAGACTAAAAAGAAGAAAACAAGACGAACAGATGGACAGACAAGCCTAGATCTGTTCAGAAAGTGACGCTGAATCGATCGGAATAAGAAACGGTGCGTCTATCTCAAACCCTTGTGTGATTATTGTATACATCCGCACAAACTTAATATATCCTTGTATCACAATAATGCTGTTGCTTATAATGAGGAAGAAAGATTTGTGATATCTGCTGCTGCGGCGGGTCAAATGTCACCCATTTTGGAAGAAATCGAAAAGCTCTATATTAAGTTATGGGGGGTTATTTTGAGAATAGTATTAATAAACTTTTTCTCAGCAAATGGATCGAGTTTAACTATTTCATCAGTTTTTTTCCTTTTTGTTGCCAAATATGACCTCATTGTCAACTTTCATCTCAGCATTGAACAATTCGTCTGCGTAACTATAAAAAACATTGGAAAAAGAAAAACGCTAAAAACTGCATATAACAATTAAGAAGAAGAAGAAGAAGAAAAAGAAGAAAATTTGCCGTTAGCAATTTTTTGCAAAAAAAAAAAAAAAAAAATAGGAAATAGTAGTAAAAAAAAGACAATGCAATTAAGTTGACATCGCTAGTCTCTACTACTGCTAGCCTGGAAATACATACTGCGAGCCAGCTATGTATGTTATGTGGAATGTGCAACGATGTTTAGCAAATCCGTTCCTTCTTTTTGTTAAAAGCATTTTCCGTAGTATGCATTCTGCAAATTGTAAACAATTTTAACTTAAAGTGCGATGATGCAATGAAAAAACAAATGGAACGACGCTTACTGGAATATGTGACGTAAAGCAGTTTAGATTTTCACAGTTGCTTTAAAAACATAATTCTTTAAATCGATGAATGGCTTTAGGGCACCAAGAGAGATAGAGATAATGTTACAACTAATAATAATAGTTAGTAGAAAAAGTAAATTCTTTACACTCACATCCGGTATTATAGTAACTTAAAGTTTATCTCAAATATAAGTTAAGAAAAACAATACAAGTAAAAAGCTTACTTAACTCGTAGAGTAGACGGAAAGAAATAATCAAATGTTCAGCATTAAAAGAACATTGACTTATACAATATTTCTATATCTACTCTTTGGGGAATCCTGAAAATATATAAAGTCTAGTGGCTGCTTTTACTGCCAGGTATAACTGAAGCAATTGTATAAAATTTTTTGTGTTTTTGCTAAAACTTACCGCTAAGCTTGTTAAGTCTTTTTTTTTTTTTTTTGAAAGCACTCTTACTTCTGTTGAATCGATTTTCCATTGAAAAGTTATAGGTAGTAATTAGGTAATGCACCCCTGTTTCTCTTTCACTGCATACGATATTAAATATTGGGCATGGTATAAAACAAAAGCAAAGAAAAAGACAAGTAAGAATTCTTTAAGCGGCCAAGGCCTGCTTTTAGATACCCTACACCTAATACAGTCTTTCATTTTCTTGATAATGCTCGAGAAATTATACGTTAGCTTTATGTATGCGCATAATTGTCATGAAAGCCTTCTTATTAGAGAATCCAAATGTGATCCAAATTTAACAAAGGCAGAAAGCATTTGTCAAAGATTGTATTATGTAAATTAGGCTTTCTGCCCATAGAAGGATTTGCTTCCCTGAAAGTCCCTATATAATTCCATATGGTTAATTTGCTAGGGACGAATTTCCATTACAAAATGTTAAAAAGTATAACTTTTTCGCTTATAAAGGCTTATTCATTGGAATTCTTATATGGATCAATATCCAAATAATAGATGTACGTGGTCCAAATTTAATTAATTAATTTTTATATGGAAATATTATTGCGCAAGAACTTTCATCAAGGAAGGAAGGATATGAAGGAAATTCACCCTTTCTACTATATCAAGAATCAAGTTTCTATAGGAAGAGTCATATGCCAGAGGGTTAAGACAACCGCTATATTCGATGCAAATTTTTCATACGAATTTCGAATTCAGAAATACTATTACTAAGCGATTTTTGTCGCGAAACTCGAAAAATTCCAATATTGTTCTTATAAGGTGTTATAAAGGGATTGGTCCAATCCATTTCTATTAGCTTTCGTCCTTGGGCGAAAGCATGCCGGTTACCAAGCTTCTCGAAATATCTCGAAAACTCCAGCTTGTGGACTGATCTTAAGAATGCATGGACAGACATCGGACGGACAGACGGAGAGACAAGATTCGGAAAGTGATTTTGAAACGATGGGTAAACTAAAAGTTGGGTCTATCTCAGGTCCTACTGGATGTTGCACACAAACTTAGTGTACGCTGTACCCCAAGTGATGTAGGATGGGAACAGTAAATGGTCGATCCAGATGTTAACTGCAATGACTTTAACTACATCAACGATATTGAACTAAACAGTTCAAGCTCCGATTATCACTGCAACACACTGGCTTGCTACTTCAAATTAGGCTTTCTTGGAAAGCTCTACTCTACTAATTGCAGGAAATTGTCAAATTCTACGTTCAAACAAGTATTTAAAAGCTGAAGTAATCTCGAAACGCTACCGAGTCGTCAATAATGAACGACCTTTCGGGGCTGTCTCGGCTTTTTGTCTACGGTTGACGAGTTCGTGGACAGAGCACGCTCGTTGCCGAAAGTTCTCAAGTACTTTCTCTCTTCTACTCTCTTTTTTCCAACTGTGGCAATCGCCTTCTTCAGTAGAGAAATGGGTGTAGATCGTCGGGATAACGAATACTAAAGCGGGTAGTTGATAAAAGGTCTCTTTATATACTGAAAATTCCTTAAAATTTTTTTTTGTAAATTTCCGCAATTTTTCACCATATCTTCAAAGTTCGATATTTGAAGTTTATCTTCCAAAGTTCCACTGTTCACGAAAAACAAGCGACCATAATATTTTTGTTTATTGATAGTTATTCAGGTAAATTCTTAAAAATGATTCGCGTCTTATTTTGTGAACCCCAATATTTGCATGCGTATGTTTTTTGTCGTGGAAACACCGTTCACTGAATTTTATTAAAAATTGCATGAATACTAAGCAAAAGTAGCGTAAGGCATGTGTACGTTACGTACTTTAAGTAACGTTTCAAACAAAAAAATTTTCATTCTTGCCGCAATACACAAGCAGGCTGCAGTAGAATAAAAAGCATTTTGGTGATAGATGGATTTTGCATCACACTAAAGGCATTCAAATAGTGCGGACATAGTTTATTTTGGTTTTCGCTTTTGCTTTAAAGGCAATATTTTAACAAACAACAGCGAATGTCGTTGCATTTTAACGTTGATTAACAGTTAAAATTTGATTTGGCTTTTATTGTTAGCGAACCGTATTAATTTAAAAAAAAAGCACATCTGCATAGATTTTTGTAAATGTTAACCATGCTGTTATTCGTTATATGGAAGGAAAAGGTTTATAATCAATCTTGGTGTCACTATAAAATGCTTTTACTTAACAAATGTTTTCTTGTATTAATTTTATCGTTTCCTTTACTTTTCACTATTATTACGAAAACTTGGTAAGAAAAATTCTTAGGAAGAGCAACTAATTCGTTAAGTAACCTACTTTACAATACGATATAATCCGTATCGAGCAGTCCCTAATAGTTTTCCGTTTTCTGTTTCCAGTTCTTCTTTGTATACAAAACGTATGCCACGCAGATTCGATTGGGTTTCCTCAACACACACTACCCGCTATGGACCAAGTCTGTAGAACATGGTGCGGAATTGTTTTCTATAAAATCTTGCTTGATGTCTTCCGTCATTATTTTCTTAAATTTTGATCATTATGCCCATCAGGAAGATAGATTCATTTTCTCAAAAGGTCTGCAACGCCCAGAAGGAAGCATCAGAGATCGCACAAATTATATATATATTTTTGATTAGTATAAAATTCTTAATCGATTTAAGCTGATGTCCGTCACAACTATTTTAATAATCATGCTCCTCCAACGTTCCTCCACGATAGTAACTACAATACCAGGTTCATGTTCAAAAATGGGACGTTTTTAACCCATAAATCACATTCAAAAAATATTTTTGTGCTTGTAAAAGTTCTTTATCGAGCTTCACGCTACTCAGTCGTAATAAGTTTAAAGAATTTCCGTACGCTCTGAAACTATATGGATATCGTATACCACAGATAATGGCAAAATGCAAACATACTTATATAGGTTCGATCAATGAAAGGCTCGCATTTGCATTTGATCCATCTCCCTCTCGTCCACCTCCCCATTGGGCTTTATTTTGAGAAAACCCACAAAACAGAGACAGAATTTTGAAGTTTGAGAAAAATAAGAATTAGTTTAGAAATGCTCTCCTCTCGCTGAGTTACTCTCTAAAAGTTGCTACGAATATGCTGATTGGGTCAACTAACACGCCCCCGATCGGGAGCATAGTTAAATGATGGGTATCTGCAAATCGGTCGAAGGCTCTTAAAACACTTTTATTTATTTAAATTTAAATAATCCGCCTGAGCGGTAGAGTAGGCAAGAGTCTCGACTAGCAATTCAATGGTCGTGGGCTTAAATCGAAAGAGCGGTAGAGTTTTTAATAAATCCGAAAGCCTTAGATGCTAGAGCTTTAAGACTTTAGTCTTAGAATTTATTCTCGGGCTAAATTTATTATAGTAATAATAATAACAATAATAATAATAAATTTAAATAGACTTTATTCCATATTGCCTTGTAAAGTTAGTTCACGACGTGCGTTTACTTTTTGTTAAATACTTATTTTCCTATATTTTGTTAAACTGAAATTGGCGTGACAGCAATTTCGATAAGTTCCTTATAGGAAATGAAAAAAATATAGCAAAAGCACGTGACAAGCATAGAAATTTACTTAAGTGAAATATTTTTTATTAAACGATATATATATTCATGCGAATATGAATTTGTAATTATATTTTCGTGTCTGTCGTATGCATAAAAGGGTTCGGAGCACATACCTTTGCTGTATCTCTTTTCGGTTATATAAAATCCATAAGCAATATTTCTAAAAGCTTTGATGGTTAAGCGCTGTACTCTCAAGGAGCTAATGAAAGAAAAAACACAACAACCACAGCAACAACAACAACAACAAATTGAACTAATAAACATAAAAAAAAAATGTTGTGAAAATGAATTGAAACT
Source organism: Glossina austeni (assembly GCA_000688735.1). Taxonomy (NCBI): domain Eukaryota; kingdom Metazoa; phylum Arthropoda; class Insecta; order Diptera; family Glossinidae; genus Glossina; species Glossina austeni. The sequence continues at coordinate 10,120 of KK502855.1, read as the reverse complement.
TACATTAAGCAAAGCACACAAATGTTAGAGATTGGCAGGGCAACCCAACACTTTATTTCAGTGCTCAAGTAGTGTAATAAAATGAATATGAATATGAACGCAACCAAAAAAAAAAAAAAAAAAAAAAAAAAGCAAACAACATTTCAAGTCGAACAAAAATTCATACAAGTTAGGTAATAACGTTACGTACTAATGCCAATAACCACACCAGGTAAATGCATCAAATTTAGACATTTTAGGTGAAGTAATGGAGTACTAGCTGATGCGCTAGCAAACGATGTGAGAAAACTTTTAACGAAATTTTTTGCTTTTTTGCCGAAAAGAACTTTGTTTCAAACTATTACGTTTCGAACGCAATCACTTTCTAAGTCATATGATGATGAAATATTTTTTGCTAATGAAAATTTCGGATGGTGATGCTGATGATGATGATGGTAGAAATTGTTGTATGCATGCAGTTAACATTTTTTCGAAATTTTTTTTTTTTAAGTTCATAAATTTTGCAATAAATTCTTCAGTTGAGATCAGGAACTTTTGCTATATGTGCGAATTTCTTTTTTTTTTTTTTTTTTTTCGATTAAACAACTGATTCATTCATTTTTACGAATTTGTTAATGAAGGCAAAGTTGAAAATTAAGTCAATAAATTCTCATTTCGTAAACGAGATAAACGTGCATCGGATACAATTTGTTTCATTAAGAGCCCTAATCAGATTTTTTGTAGCCAATTCCTACCTATCAAATCTGTTGCACTGCGTCGCCTGATCCTTTGATGCGCTGGAGAACGAAGAACAAAGCTCTTCTCTTAATTATTGCTTGTCATTGAAGGTGCGCTTCTTTGAAAGCCTACTGCTTTGCATAATGAATTAAATTATCATCTAAACGGACATTTATGTCCTTTGTGTGCAGAAATTAAGAAAAGATGTCTTGGCTCCTTGCTAGCATAGGTTAAGCTCCCGTTTAAGAGCAATTCACTGAGTGAATTCCTTTTTTAAAAAACAGCCAAAAAGACAGACAATAATGGAATCGTTTCAGGCTTTTCATCGCTTTTTGTTTTGTTTCCAATTTCGGCCAAACCATCAGATAATATCTGGAACAATTTTTCGAAATGGCCGAATGATTTTCGCATTTCTAAAGTCGTGAATAACAATTACGGTCATCTTTACACCATGCAACAAGTGCGCTACAGGGTGTATTAAGTTTGTGTGCACTTGTTTAACACCTAGAAGGCCTTAAGATGGACTCACATTTTATTATACCGATCGTTATTATTTTTCAATTGGAAAATATATAAATTATTAATATATATAATACGTCACATAAGTCTTAGACGCCATTTTACAACATTGCGCATCTATAGCAGCCAGGGTATTTCCGCAGGGCCACATAAGTCGCGCAAGGACCGTTGTGAGAATAGAAGAGAGAAGCCATAGATTATTAACTCTGAAATAAATAGAAGCAAAGTTTTGTAAGTACAGAGGGCTCGTTTCGTCGATTTGTCGACGGATTTCTATCTTTAATTATGGTTTCAAATCCAGCAGTTGACGTTGGTTCCGCTCGACAAAGTGATTTGTGTTAAGCTGCAAGCTTGGTATGTGAGGTTGCATGCATTATAGAATATGCCATCTCGAATTGTGTCAGTGATCTATCCGCTTAAATGATGGGTTTTGAAGTTCCTGGTACTATAGGCATTTCTTCCGATCGATTGACCTGTTTTCAATACCAACCTGCGTGTAAGAAACTATCTTACTGCCCAATTTGAAGTCGATAGCTTCTGCACCAGGAGAAAATACACAGCAGACATTATATAGACGTACAGACGGACATGCCTAAACCAATTCAGAATTTGATTCTGATCGCGAATATATACACCTTTGTGGTCTCTGAAGCTTCTCCCTGAGCGTTGCAAACGTTTTGACGAAATTAATATACCCTCCATCCTTTAGTAATGAGTATAAAAAGTAATTAATGCGCCGTTGGGTCAAATAAGGTGAGTTTTAAACTTAAGTTTGGGAATTTATTGAAGAGCTACTTAAGAAACTGGGACGAATTGCGACACCCTAGAAAAACTTTTAAAGCCACATTAAAAAAAACAAAAAAACAATGCAATCTTGTGCTAACTACAAACGAATCCATAAATCGATTTCGCTGATATTCGAACTAATGTTCACTAAATTTGAGATCAGGTTAATTTTCCCTTATGTCAGACAGATAGACAAACAAATGCAAGGAAGTAGACAGGTTTAGGTTGATTTCTCTAGCCTCGGTAACTATGAGATCTTGTGCTTTTTCTTCGTATACATTGCAGGCAGAAAAACATATTGAAACCCTTAGAAATAATGTTATAATGGTAAAGCCAGACATTAACGAAATCGAGTAAATCTTCACGCATCTCGTTGAAATTATTCCTAAAAGATTTACTAAAGACTTTACCCTAAATCTCCTCGAAGCTCGTTTTGCGTATTCCAAGTCGAAGGCACTTTGCAACAAAAAAGTAAATTAAAGCAAGGCCCTCAATGACAGAATGAAGCAAAACATACGTTCAATCTTTGGAAACTTACAACAACAACTACTTGTAATATGAATGCATTCTAAAACGTTCACTAAATACTTTAACGTTTCAAAGTTAAAGTATTTTGTTAAGAGCTTAGATAGAACCGCATATTGTAACCAAGAAAAAAAACTCCTATAACTCTTAGTCTTACAGTTACTATCTGCTATATAGAAGTTTATTTATTTTATCTCTTTGCCTTTTCCAGGAACATTACTAGGAGAGAGAAATCTTCACATACAATCATTACACCGAAGCATGAAGTACTTGTGGATTGTGAATGAATTCACCACAAAATCAAGGCTACACGCATCCAATTAGTATTTGCATGTCATTAAAGTACTAGCCACTAAGGTAAGCATACATTACAAATACATAACGATAGATATAAGGTAATGCAGATGAACGGTAATAGCACTTCAGTGCCCAAGAACCGCAATAACACATTTACCAACCAGTAATAACTGTCAGCTACAATCAATATAACATATTCGTGTACATACCGTTAATCGAATAATAGCAAGTATTTCTTGTTCTCCTCAACTAGACTGCGGCCACCAACTTCCCATTTGTTCCTTTCTCTTTACTTCTCTCACTTCTGACTTCTATCTGATCGTCACCGCATTACGCGAATAGTGGCCATTCCCAGAGTGATTGGTCTCATTCACAAAAAGAAAAAAGCAGACAAAAATACTTCTGTTGCGTACAGCAAGTGCTTTTTCTTCTTCTTGACATACCTATTCCCTGCGGTTATAAGGGAAAGCAAAACAGTTGAAGTAGTTACAGCATGCTTAGCATAATCATGTCTTGTGAAACTACAGCACTCTTTGAATTTCGACAGTGGAAATATTAGGCGAAGTCATAAGTAACTTCCGAGGCAGGTGGGAAGCATAATCATGTCTTGTGAAACTACAGTACTCTTTGAATTTCAACAGTGGAAATATTAGGCGAAGTCATAAGTAATTTCCGAGGTACGTGGGAAAAATCTCTTGTTCATATTTACCCACTATACGTCACCGAAACAAACGAGTTTTTGTGAAATTCCATTTTGAAGATGCGACTTTAAAAGAGGGGACGTCCTTCCGACTTTGACGACGACATTTTAAAGGCAATGTTGGAGCAAGAGGTATAGCAAAAATGTTGAATGCCTCGCAATCAACTGTTGACTTAATGTAATTTTGTTGTGCAATGGAAGAAAAATAAATAAATGTCTAATGAAAAAACGAAAGTTACCTATGACTCGACCTAATAATATCACTTTCTAAACGTAAGCATGTTTGTAAGGTTTTCCGATTCATTTTGCATACCCTCTCCTATCAAAGCGTTAACATTATCTTAATTTTCCATACAATTTTTATTCTTTAGACTTATCGGTTTGTAAAAATAAGGTCACCAACTCTGTCCGTTGCTTTTTAACTGTTTAAACGCTTCGTATAGTCAAAACTACGAAGATGATCCCGACCGCATCTAAAATTCGGAGGAAAGGAGTATATGTACACATTTTGAGATATTCAAAAAAACATTTACACATTTTTTGCCAATTTGTGGCAAAGCCACTATCCCCATGGCCCTACCATCCACATATCACGATTCTTAGGCGCTTGCCTACAAATTTTGTGCTTTACGCTCTCGTTTCCTAATGATTCCCATAATGTTTTTTTTATACCGTACAGCACTTGCAATATAAGGATATATTAAGTTTGTGCGGATGCAATATCCAGAAGAACTTAAGATATATCCGGTTTTAATTTTTTTACATAAGCTTGTTTGTCTATCGGTCCGTCTGGTTTTCTTGTGCTCAACTTACATGGCGCAAGTTTTTGGATACTTTGATGAAATCTGTTACACTGACGTGTTTTGGTTCAAGGACGCACGCTCTTTAAAATGTTCGGATTGGACCACCTTTTTGAGCACAAATAACTATGGTGCTGCGGGTTAGCGAACAGCTGCCCACTATTATCTTTTTACTTAGTTAAAACTGTTTTCAAACAAAATGGCGTCGATTTTTAATTTTTCGAAGAAAAAAAATGTGTAAAATTGCTACAAAATTATAAGAAGTATTTTAATAAAACAAGCCACGTATTTAGCTAAAGGTCTACAAATTTCTTTTTACACCCTACACCACCCCTATAAGGATATATTCGATTTGTGCGGAAGTGTGCACCACTCAGAAGGACTTGAGATAGACACACCTTTTATTACACTTATTCTATCAAAATCATTTCCTGCATCGACCTTGTCTGTCCGTCTGGTATTGTTATGTTCAACCTACAGCCTGCAATCTCTAAAATATTTTGATGAAGTTTAGTGTACTGCAGTGTTTTGGGCCCCAGAACCAATGCTATTGGAAATTGTTCGGATCGGACGACTGTTTCGATCCCTCCCCATATAACACCTTGCTTTGAGAAGTCGTTATATGAATAATTGCATTAAGCGAAATGGTGTAAGCTATTTAATGATGAGCCGTTTTTTACTATTTTTTACTTTTTTTTTTTTAAATTCCTTCTATTTCGAAATATTTCAATAAATTAAACTAAAAACCGTACGTAATATGATTCCAAATACCGTTTTGGAAGTGCGTTGGCAAGCGCCTTAAGATGAAAAACAAAAAAATTAGTTTTGAAATTGAACAGTTTTAAAGAAAACTCTCTCAAAGAAATTTGAACCCGAAAAGGTGCATAAAAGAGTTTAACAAAGTTTTCTTTGCCTTTATTCATAGGAAAATACCGCAAACGTTTGTATTATTACAACTAGCGTAACTTAAGTAAATAGCTAAAGGTTTCTACCCAGCCATGTGTAAAAGAAAACGAAACAAATTTTCTTTTTAATTATATGCAATTGCATAAAGTGGAAAGCAGAAAAAGTTCTTTGTACGAGAGAAGTTTATAATCAAGTTTACTTACATCTTAATACACAAATTCTCTATGGAGAGGTAAGAGCGAAATTTTTAACCCAGAAAGACCGTTTGTTGTTTACAAGCAAAATAATAAATCATTTTTAAAGAAGGTATAAATTTGATCATCGTGGATATAAAAGCTAGAAGGACGTACGCGTCCGTTATCTCACCTTCGTAGAGGAGAGTAAACTTGATATCGAGCTTTAAATTAAGTTGAAAAACCAGTTGAACCCTAATCAAGAATTTGCATATATATGATAGGCAGACTATGTAGCTGACTCGAAAAGTGGCACTATCTACATTTCTGTAATTAGCTAGAAATATGTTAATACAGAAGATGAAGGTTTGCATTGTATAAAGTGTTTATATCTTATGCTTAGTTCTATCGCTTTACTATTGTCTAATGGTCGTTATTCTTCTATTAAATCTACTTCTTGTTACATTCTTTTCTCAAGTTTACGCAACTAGCATTACTAGCACTCCTAGTACACTCCTACAGCATCATTTAATTGCAGAATTCCACATTTCGATAGGGTTGAAAGAAATTTTTTGTAGATATTTTTTCGTTACTGAATAGTGAAGAAATTTTAAATGACTCATCCACACAAGTAACTCTCATTATCTAGAACATGGTATATTTGTATATAATATAAACAGAAACCGTAATCTTACAAAAACGAAGACATTCATTAACCATCAGTATGCACACTCACTAAAGTTTTCTTTTTCTCTCCTATTTCTGTACTCACTATCGTTAACGCTAATCGCGAGTACATCAGATTTATATTTCTTTGTGGAATATAGAGGGACGGCATAAGAAATATATATATATTTGGTTGGTAAAAAATCCGCGTAAAAACTCTGAACATATTGTAATGTATGCTTAGCGTAGCGTGCATACACGCAAAATAAAAAGAAAAATAAATAAAACAAACGGCACGCTCGCGAAAACGCTGAATTGCATTTTCCCTAAAAGCATAACATTACACCACGCGCCCCATATAGAGTAAATGCTGGCATCAGCATTTCGTATTTAAAATAAATAAATAAAATTAGACAAAATTTCTAGTATATAAGGAATCAAATATTAATAAAGAAATCAATTCAATTTCAAAGTTTCCAAGCCAAGCATGGCCTTAGCATTTTAGGAACTTCGAAAACATAAATTAATAATTAAATTTTTCAACTAGAGAACGGCACTTTTCGCCGAATTTATTTTAGTTAAGAGAGTGCTAGTCTTGGCGGAAATAGCCGATCAGTTAGGAAACTCAGTTAGGAATCCCTTGTCACGCTATTCACTGTACAAAATTTCCATTAAACGTCTTCACAATACAAAAAAACCCTTATTTCACCTCTAGTGCATGTGTGTTGGAGGACCAGTTAGGCAGCGCATCTAAAATTGATCGCGTTCTAATCAACCGAAAAGCTCGTATTCACAAATCATTTATTTATTTATTATTTTGCAAGATTTGTGTGTCGCTTTAAAAGGAAGAGTGTCGAAGATTCGCCTTAAGGGGGATACAATTTTTTCTTATACCCTTAATAACCTGCTTGTAAGAAAAGAAAAGCGACCAATGCGTGGTCTTGTCACTTACTACCACTTGAAATAATAAAAAAAATACGCAACTGTCTGTCTGTATGTCTTTTCTCTTAGCTACAAGCTTGCTAATATGTCAATTGAAGAGATCGAGTTTTACGACGGATGAATCAATACACTGTGCTAATCTTTACCCATTAGGGAGTAGACCAAGCAAGCAAGCTCGCATTGCATTAATTAATTTGAACTGGGAACATGTTCATTAAACTTTAACTTCCTCTTTAAATTAATACCACCCCTAAAAATTCTAATAACAAGCGACGGTAGTGTTAGCGGCCAAGTGGCCAGCTAAGCATTTTGAGACTTATTGTGATGAAAAATGTGTACACTGCTTGATTGAAAGTTCATAAATATGCTGAATATTTTTGTATAATATTTAAACTCAAAAGGGGAATAAATTTTCTCTGATTTCCTGATTTGCCTCCAGTTGTTTCCCCTTTCACTTTATTGCCATTTCACGCATAATGAAGGTGCTTCTTACACACACACACACACCTTTTGTTTTATTAAACAGCTGCAATAATAGAACAACTGCTTGAAGAATTCTTTTCATTATAATCAGAAAAAGTTTTCTTTACGTTATTACAACAAAAAAAAAAAATCTCTTTTTTTTACACCCATCGCTAAGGAATGATTGGTATATTCATTTTGGCAAAACTTTTGCAACACCTCGAAGGATACCCCGAGACCCCATAAAGTATATTTATTATGATCAGCATAAAATTCTAAAACGATTTAAGCGTGTCCATCTATTCGTCCGTTCGCCTGCCTGTGCGAGTAATGTCTGTGGTCAACATTCTCTTGATACCAAAAATGCAAGAATTGGCTTCAAGTTTGGCATAAACATTAGAAACTCTTCCACAGAGGCTGGTATGGAAATTACAACAAATCGGTTAAAGGCCACGAACACAGTACAATATAACTTGAGACTACCTCTGTTTTCAAAGATAAAACTCTATGATTTTTTGCTCATTACGAACCCCTACAGAGACTACGAAAAAAAATTTGCCTTTGTATTCAATAGGTGGTCCAGCAATAGCTGCCATAAAATGGACAAAAGTCAGCCGCATCCACGCAATATTATAGAGTATTAAAAAGTAGTTTTTTTCTTTCTTTTTAGTCTTTTTTAGTATAACGGTGATAAGAGTAAAAGATTCGGTCAGGGTCGAATATAATTTTTTAATTTCTTTCTAACAAAATCTTTATCATTTCTGCCCTAACAACTTTGCAATTAACTTAATAGAAAATAATTAAAACGTATCCTTGTTAGCGTTCGTTGAAAATTTACGAGAGCGATAATAATCTGAAATAATTTAAAATTACTTATCATTAATATTTCCACTTACAATCGTTTCATGTTGCGAAAAATCCAATTTCTGAACTAAACATTTGCTAATAACTAGCCCGAGTGTACGTGAAACGTTCGACAAGAGCAATTTTTAATTAAAAAATTCCTATTCATTTTCTTAAATAAGTTTTTGTATGCACAATCGATCCAACATGAAACTAACATAGAAAACACCTTTCATTTTAGTGAAACTTATAAAATAAATTTACATAAATTTTCAATTTGTTTATTGAAACATAAAGAAATTAAAATCAAGTTAAAAAGGAAAGGCTTCTCCTACTGCCTTTAAACTTCTACATGAAACTGAAACTTAAACGTAAGTGTGTGTTGTGCAAATCAAAGTTGTACGTAACAAAAAAAGTGCTTCGACCAGTAGCATATGCGTGCATATGCAAATCACTCTTAATTTTATAGGCGGTGTGTTGTGGATCATTATCGTTCGTTAACGGAAAACTTAGGAATAACGCTTTGCCTATTTGAAAGTTTATAGCGTCGTTTAAGGCAGTTTAAAATATAGAGATATAGATAAAGATATTTCGCTTGTAAAATGCACATCAGCAGTAGATCTACCGGAAAGTTCTGTCCAATAAGTTCCAACATGCATGTGCATATTCATTTAATACATATTTGGCTCTCTCTTTTTATTATTAAATGTATATATAATGACCCACGAAATGACTTACAACGACGATGATTCGTCTTAATATTAAGTGAAACGAGATCGTGTATCCACGACTATTGGTAAACTTCACCCTACCCTATTAAAGTTTGTATGATTTCCATCAATGAAGAAATGCTCCAGAAGCTTGTAGAGATTTATTGAAAGTGTTCCATAAAGGTTGTTGATAGAATTTACAGAATATCTCTCGAAAAATTGTAAATACACGATTTCGATCTTTCTGATAAGTCACGCTCGGAGCGACCACCTTTGGTCGACTACGATATTGTCGAGATCATGTTAGAGACAAATCCTTTTCTGACAACATTAGAGATTTCGGAAAGACTTGATTGATGACAACAAGTCGTTTTGGACTATATTAAGAAACAAGAATTCTAAAAACGCGCAGAACTTTCTTCTGGTAGTCCTAATATATATTTCACGCCTTGCTTGCAGTTTTTCCAAGAAAGAACAAAAGCAAAATCATCTCATTTACATTTTAAGCAGGAAAAGTTTCGTAGTCAGTTCGAAAGAGAGTCTTAACTCATGCGAAAGGTATTTTTACGTGGAGGCTTCCAAATCCGATGATATCTTGTTCCGAACAACTTAACGCGACTTTGTTTAGGGAGATATCTTTTCTAGTTAAACTCGAAGTTATCTTCATACTCATACGTATGCATATACCTGCCTCTCAGTACTTGAGTGGATTTTCTAATAAAACTTTCTATCAAAATTAATTCAAGAGCGTGAAGCTAAAGTCGAGTTTAAGTAGACCCACTCTCTTAATTTTGCGTGCCCTATGCATCTCGCCTATGCATGACGCTTATGCATCTCTTCTGTGCATCTCCCTTATGCATCTCTCATATGCCCATCGCCTATGCATCCCACCTAGGCATCTCCCATATGTCTATCGCCTATGCATCCCACCTAGGCATCTCGTTTATGCATGTCGCCTACGCATCTCGCCTATGCAAGTCGCTTATGCATCTCCCCTAAGCATCTCCCATATGCATGCCGTCTATGCATCTCGCTTATGCAAGCCGCCTATGCATCTCGCCTAAGCATCTCCCA
>KK502854.1:160466-189769 GCA_000688735.1 Glossina austeni | reverse complement strand
CCAGCCTCACCAGGTGTTTTATGGCATCTATTGCCGACCGCTTCCTCCTGAAGCCGTACTGGTTATTAGATAGAGCACCATTTTCTTCGGCTACTAACAGAAGACGCTCGTATATCACTGCCTCCAGCAGTTTGCCCATCGTATCCAGGAGACAGATAGGCCTGTATGACGACGGCTCAGCCAATGGCTTGTTATCTTTAGGGGTCAGGACTAGCCTCTGCCTCTTCCATTTATATGGGGAGACCCTTTTACTGAGACATTGTTGCAGAAGGTGGGCAAATATCTCCGGTCTCGCCTTAATCGCCGCCTTTAGGGCCATATTAGGAATTCCATCCGGACCCAGGGCTTTTTTGTCGCCAATTCTTTTGCTGGCCGCAAGCCGGTCTTCCGTAGTAACAATCGGGGATGGCTCTTGCTCCCTTCCAAAGAAGTCCACCGCTACATATGGCGGCCTTTGCGGGAAGAGAGTTGTTACGATTTTGCTCAGCTTGGCAGGGCACGTGACTTGTGGCCGGCCGTTCCCCTTAAGTTTTTTGAGAACCACTTTGAACGCAGTTCCTCACGGATTGACGTCGGCCTCTCTACAGAGAGCCTCGAAACTCTTCCTCTCGCTGCGCCTAATGGCTTTCTTCAGGTCTCCGCGTAAGCACTTGTAGGCTTAGACCCGACTGTCGAAATCTGGCTTTCCCCTCGATCGCTGGACCAATCTTCGGGCTTTAAGGTAGTCCTTCCTCGCCGAACTTATTTCTGCGTTCCACCAGCAGCACTGGGCGCCTTTTTTGCACATCCACCTTCTGGGCATTGACGCGTCGCACGCCTCGTTTATAGCGGTATACACTTCGTGTAGAAGCTACTCCGTTGTATCACCGTTTATAGCATAGGAAGAGAAAGTCAGTCTAAAGGTTTCTTCGTCGAACGACGTGTCGCTCTACCTCGGACCGCTGTGCGTCAGATTTCTATTTCCTCTTCCCCACCAAGCCTCGACCTCTATAAAGATGGCTTGGTGGTCGCTGTCCGTATAGCCTTCACTAAGTGTCCACCTACATTTCGGCACGAGGCTATCGCTCACGAACGTGATGTCGATCATTGATCCGAAACCCGCTTTCCTGGACGTATGTTTTTTACCGTCGTTCATTAACGTTAAGGGTAGCATTGCAAACGCTTCCAGAAGAGCACGACCTCTAGCATTGGTGGTTCTACTGCCCCATTCTACCGCCCAGGCGATTATGCCCAGTGGTTTATTGCGGGCATCCGCCACTATTTCATCCAACATACTGAAGAACTCTGCATGCTTCCAGCTTGGGGGCGCATGGCAGCTGTAGTAATATATATCTCCAATTTTGCCCTCACGTAGCCGTTGTGCTGAACACCCTCATCCAGGAGTGCAGATTCTGGTGGCCAGATTGCTGCTTTCCTTCCAGCGTCGGCAATCCATCCGCCACGGCTCATAGTTCTGAATGGTTCGCTGATAAGCACCAGGTATACCTTCTCTTATATGACCGTTTGTCGAAGCAGATCGTGAGCTGCCTCGCTGTGATTGAGATTAATTTGCATTAATCTCATTTGCGTCCTCTAGCAGTTAAAGCCCGTTTGAATAACGGGCACCTACTGCTCCCCGCTACATGTTTAGCGTCCGCATTTGGTGTCCCTTTACAAAGAAAACACATGGAATCATTGGAGCATCCCTTTGCAATGTGCCCATCTTCTCCACATCGTCGGCAGACCTTTGATCGGTCGCATGTCGCTTTACACTGTTTGGCAATGTGCCCGAATTGCAGGCAGCGATAACATTTCACCAGTGATTTGTGCTCCCTTAGTCGGCACACCACCCACCCTACTCTTAGCTTACTCCCAGCAAGCAGCTTATTGGCTTCTTCTTGCGGCAGGATGATTATTGCCGTTTGCGTGCCGCCATAGGCCTTTCTCAGGCTAACCAATTCTGCGTTTTCCAGCCCATATTGGTTTTTTACGGCCTCGCATATATCCTCGTTAGAGGTGGTCTCATCTATGTCTTTTCATTCAACAGTGCCACGTTTGAGATGATTTTTCGACCTTATCGCCATAGCCACTCACTTCGGCCCTCAGTCCGGCCCTCGCCTGGGTTCTTAGCAGCACGCACTGCTCATACGCCACTCTTATGCCATCAATGGCATCCCTCATAGCTTGGTGAATGCACCGTCCTTTGCCGTCCTCCAGCATTTCCACCATTGCCTCAACATGGTCGCCCGGCCTTAAGAAGGGTTGTGTGTCTCCCGCCTCTATCGCAGGCACTCTTCTTAGTCTTGTAGCCCACTGTGGCTGGGCTTGGCCGCTGACCGGCGATCGTAGCGTTCTACTACTCGCCTTAAACGGGTTCTCCTCGCTCAGATCGCTGTCTGCTTTTGTTTTTGAACCGGCAGACATCGGTCTTGTTATTTTAGGTTTAGGTTTATTTGTGTTCATTATCTATGCTTAACGAACCCCAACTGGGAAGCCGCTATCCGGTTCCGCTGGTCTTGCTGTTAGGACCCCATGGTTATCTTTGCAAGCGGTGAGGTAATGCAGTGGGTTGACGCTAGCCTTTATCAGTCTAGCGTTCAGGGCCAGGTCCAGCATTAGCCAGGAGTTCCAACCTACTCAGGTAACGGAATACTGCCACCACCAGCTCAAAATCGACTATTCCAGAGGGTGTGCCGGTATACCATAATCAAAACCTTACCGGGCTCGGTCTTGATGCCTATCCATAGGCTTCGTGTAAGTGTCTCCCTCGGTGCCACCCCCATACCAAGGGTGGGGAGCACCTATTCAAAGGACGGCGCTTACTCGTCCTGTCACCGAAGATTCGCAGGGTTATGCGGCCTTTTCAGCCGCCCCTCCTCCTCAGTCGCTCTTGGTCGGGGACTGCTTGTTGGTTATTCGCAGCTAACCTACAGATATACCCTAGGGTACAAGCAGGCCGATCACGATCCGCCACCTGTGATCCCCACAGTGGCCTGAGCCTAGCCCTGCGTGTGTGTGTGTGTGTATGTGCGTGCTTTGTTTATGGGTGTGCGGTTATGTGGCGGAAGCGGGCAAGCGTGCGGCCGAAGTTGTGAAGCGCAAAAAAAAAAATATAAAAAAGAAAGACTTTCTCTTCCGGGCCAAAATTCGCGTCGACGTTCCCCCATATATATACTACTCACATAGGTAGCAAAACTAATTAAGGGTATATATTATATAGATATATTAATGTTTTTAGAGTGGCTACTTGTCTGTGAAGGTGTAGTCCCACGTTAATCGACGGCATGCGGAGAATATATACTATTTGTGCTCTATGGCTATGATGTTTTCGCTGCCACAGATATGACACCCAGTCGCGTTACTGTCGACTTATCCAGAATCTTCTCCTTTCTTTGTTAACCACTAGTTCCAAATTCAATCCACGGTAGCAGAAGCGGACACTCCTGTCATCGCGTCATTCTATTTTTCATTGCCAAAAGTTTAAGGTGCAATCACGGATGTGGTAAATGTACACAGAAGCGGTCTTAATATTTGATTTGCCTAATGGATAGCCGTTATGCACCACATCCCTGAAGAGACGGTTATGAGAGATTGTCAACAAAAAACAATCAGAAGTTAGGTTTAAGTTAGTCAATGTCAGTATTAGTCAAAAGATTGACATATCCCCTGTGTACGTGTACTTCTGTTTAACGTTTGTTTTGGTCAGAATGAATAATGCATGTAAAAATTATACCGTCCTCGATTTTGAGGTTTTTTTTAACGGTTGCAATAAAAAAAATAACTGCAAAAATAAACGAATGAAGTAAAAGCAAAAAACAATTTCTTAAATAATTAGATAGAACCCGGTTAAGAATAGAGGATAAACTTAGGCTTAGTATGATTGCGTTCCATTTTTTTTATGTTTCTGGACATGGAAGAATAAAATTGGATAATTTACAAATATTTATTGCAGTAATGCAGAAAACCACATATATGAGTCATTATCAGGTTCATAGACATTTGAACAATTTACCAGTAATAACAGTAATTTGTGCTTTACTGCATATGTTAAATTTATTCAAGGTGGAACATTTGGTTTGGGTTTGTAATTTTAACATGCTAATCACTTTGAGAATGACTATTAAAATACATTGTCAGCATTGATTAATCGATGATGATGACAGAAATATCTGAAACCATGGTAGTCTCGGTAGTCCTGTCTGGCATTGCGATATTGGTTCTGGCTGCCTTTGTCCTAATCAGTAGCCACACTGTGGTTGAAAAGGTATCTGCTGGCAATAAGGAAAGGCCATTCGTAGATGTTGGTTTATAAATGTCAACGCCGAACAAGGAGCGTGGAGGCAAAGGGTAGTGCTGTATTGGCAGTATTTTACCCCGTATTATAATATAATAATAATCCTTGTAGCTTAGTGTTTATTTATTTATTTTTATAAATTCCAAAATCATTTTCATGTCCTAAGCTCCTGCTGGTGCGAAGGTATAATGAGTTTATGCGGATATGTACATTACGTAGAAGCACGCTGGAAAGACCTACCTTTAGTTATACCTATCGATTTAGAATCATTTTCTGAATTGAATAAAGATTTTCTGTCGGTCGATCCTTCTTATTTTCTTGACTGCAAGAATCTAGTTCTAATATTGAGAAAAAATAATTTAATTTAGTTTGTGCCAATTGACGATAGGAATGCTAGGAACCCTAAGATTTTGCGTTAACAGAGTTGCATTCAACTAGTATTAAAGTAGTATTAAGTTAGGCACAGGAACCACGCAATGTTCAACCCTTTGCCTTCACAATCGTGATTAAGACATGTTGCTTTGAAGCAATATAAAAGTGGGCACCAAAGGGAAGGAAATCATAAAAATATGTTCTTTCCAATTATGAACGGTTTCTTTTGCAGAACTCTGATCTTTTAGCCCTATAAGCAAAGCTTTCAGTGACGTTAAAGTTTGTAAAAGTCGTAAACGCATGCATTAATGGAGTCTTGTATTAGCGTTTGGAGGGTCAAAACTGAAGCAGAAGCAGAAGCAGAAGAAGGTTTTCCCGCATAAGGCTTTACGGGAAACTTAATTACCTTGCTGTGAGTAAGCAATATAACAACGAAAGTTAAGAAAATTGGATATATTTTTGGTAAATAAGTGCTTGCTTTTAATAACATCTGAATATTTTCTTAAGAACGATAAACTGAATAATGAAGAATTAGGCGGACAGGGTACATCTGATTGTTTTTACTTTGTTCATTTAATTAAGAATCTTTTTTTTTCATCTGGAGGTTATTTCCAATACAGATCAATATATTTTTTTCTTTTGCTTTTAATACTTTGGACAAGAATAGGAAAAGGAAAGCAGAAGCTGTTGAGTTCTTTCAAAAAAAGGGTTTGGATATTTTACCTTTTAAGAGACGCTGCCCTCCCTAAACGGATATTATTATATCACTTTTTCTTTAAATAAAAACAAATCAAATAAATTAATTAAGAGCCATAATTAATTGAAAGACCAATATTTATTTCTCTGTTTGTTAAAAATTTAAAGCAAACACAAAATAAGAGAATAAAAACCTTTACAGGTTACTGATTAGACTATGTAACAATGTGCTACAAAAGTGCTTAAATTGACAAATTAAATAACTGAACTCTGTACACAACTTATAACGTTTAACGTAACACGTGTAAACTTTATATGCAAACGTAGTAACCATAGCATGACGGTAGTTATAGGTCTATTGTTTTGTAAAAAAAAAGAAAAAGTGAATGGTTTATGTTGGAAAAAAACGACAAAATTATTTATGACGTTTTCTGTATAAAAATGTCAATTTCAATCCACTGCTTACTGGGTATTGCCAATAGTATACATAGTTGAGTGAGTTTGTACTGCAGTTGTTATATTTTTTACTCTACCCAATCTTCGTATACGTTTGTGAATTGAACAGATTTCACACGTAGCATACATAGTTTATAACCTTTTGTTGCTGGAAAAACACAGAACAAAAACTGATTTTTGTCTTTACATTTTTTTTTTTTTACTTCTATTAAGCGAACAATTGAGACAGAATTTACCAAAGCTGGCTCCTACAAACTCTGCTCCAAGTACGATGAGTCTGTACGGATAATTGTATGGGACGCTTAAGTTTTCGGAACAAAACTTAGAAAATCTTCGTTGATTTTAGCGAAAGCAAGCATTAACAAGCTGCATTAGCACCATTGTGAGCGAAGGAAAAGTTGAAATCCCAATGAAAGTGTGACTCATAACATGTATCACTGACAGTCGAGAGTTTTACAGCTTTTTAGTAATATCAGCAATAGTAATAAGAGAAAAGGCAAGAACGCCTAGATCTGTGCAAAATTACACTTTGCTATATGACCCAAGTGTCGGCGCTAGCGAGCATATATTTATGACAAGGTATTGTTTTAGATGTTTGCTTTTGAAATTTGAGATAAGTTGGCTAAATGGAGGAAAATTAGTTTCTTGCGATGATGCCTTCATCTTGACGACCTTTAGTTCGCTCTTTAGTAGATGATAACGCAAATTGGAGGTAATACGCCAGATGAAGTGAATTCAACGGTGGGAAGCGGAGCCGCTTAAAAAATAAATCGAAACGTTTTTAAAGAAGAATGCAAGTGAGAAGAAATTTTTTTTTTTTGCAAAATTCAAATTTATTAATCAATGTAGGCGCTTTCAGACGGAGAAAATCGATCCAACTCTTCCTTGACATTTGGTTATCTTTCGTCTATATTTTGCAATTTCATTTTTGGGTAAGACTTTGGCATAGCCGAGTAGATAAAAGTCGCGACTACCAGGTCGGTGTTCGCGGGGTCAAATCCCCATGCGCTCTGACCGTACTTGGCTGAAGCTATAACGAGTACGCTTAGTCGTTGAAGAAATAACGCTCGCGCAATTGGGTACGCACCCACTAGACTGCGGCTACTTCTACTGTATATTTCTTTCTTCACTTCTGGTTGGCCGTCACCCTATAACATGTGCAGAGTGTATTCCTTGATTGATTGATCATATAGAAGAAAAATTTCAATTTTCAGTTACCGAAAATAATTTTTAGGATTCTCTTGATATGTTTTAGTTTGTTTCCTTTGAAAAGGCCACTGCTCTCAGCACTGTGGGATTCCGTTTCCATCAAAAAGCAATGTTTAATAAACACGATAAATCCGTTTTTTTTTTATTTTTTTGAAAATAATAATAGTGTCGTCATTAAAATTATTGTAAGTGAGGCACTCTCTCAAAATTATATAGATTTTTTCTTAGAGGCGATATCTATGTATTTTTTGTTTCAGTGAGCCAAGAAACAGTTCAGGCGCCAAACAGGCGCGGCGGACGAGGTGGCAATGTGTTTCACCATTTGCTAAAGCCAAAAACAAATCAACCACAAATGGATCAAACGTGATCGGCGAACCAAGAAATATAACATCACTTGTCTCAATTTTTAATAAAGAGCTGAAAAACAAATTAGATTCGATATATACGAAATTTTTGGACTTGTAACAAAAGTCACCTTAAGCTCGCAATGTTTGGTTGTATACATTTGTAGGGAACATGAACTAATTTTGATTCACCTGTGCTGCCCGAAGTGACTATACTGTAACATAATGGTAAATCTTTGAAGCTCAACGTTGACGTTTTTAATTTAATGACGAAATAACTCTCATTCAAAACATCCAAGTTAGGTAAATGAGAGTGATATATTTCCTTAATGTATTAGCTGCCGGAATTGTTGCACGATTTATTATATAATAGTATTTATTTCAGAGTGCTTTGTGGAAAATTCCAGGCAGTTATAATAAAAAACTTTTAACTGCCCATCCAACAATTTGATGCTTACAACAGCCATCTTGACATTTCTGCAGGCATTGGTTACGTTCACTGAATAGATATGTTGCTCATCGGACGATCCGGGAAAATGTTCAATCAATTCTTGATTTTTAATACTCACCTATTATATTGTTATTATATCTTATGAAATGTAACAGAGAACGGGTGATAGCAGCAGATATTTTATTTATTTTTCGGTATTTGTGTCCAAGATAGAAATTGAAAAACGAAGTTGAGCGTAACTAACATAATCATATAAATAACGCATAGAAGTCAGGCTTATCCTCCATAGTTTTGGAAAATTTTCGGAAGTTAATTGGTTTGGTACTAAAAAAGACTTTTCTTTCAGTTTTTGTAAAAGTAGAGAGTATATATAGATCGCAAAATGGTTCCTTTCATTATTTAAATAATAATAGTGGCTTTTTAGAGCTGTTATGGTGTATGTGATATTGCGTTGTCAAATAATTTTTTTTGTTAACAACCCACATACCATTTTAAAAAGGGTCTATGACACGAAATCAAAATTATCCTCATTTCCAATTTGCGAGTTTAAAAATTCGAAGGACGAGTGGACATTATAAGGGATAACAAATTAATATGATCAAGGGGGAAAAGTAGAAAAGCAAAATAGAAGCCATGGTAATAGTACACATAGCTATAGACCTACTCATAGTATACAAGAACAGTTTTTATATAAAAATCTCGAAGTTTTCTTTCGAAAAAGGTTTTGTATGGATTCTGATTAAGAGAATGCCTAAGAACTCTATTGATCAGATTTCGACGATAAAGTAAAGGGTTTTTTACATCAAGTGGTTATTACCCTACTATCCATTTTATTTCTATTAGTAACCACGTATAGTTTTAGATTGGAACAAAGACAACTATGCCTCCTATGTGGAACATTTGATTCATTATAGAGTCCATTTTGTGCTTGAAAATGATTAAAAGCGAGGAATTAGTTAATATAAAAACAGCGTTAGTAAACATTTCTAAAAATTTATCGAGCTTCAATGAAAACATTTAGGAATCACTTCTCCCAAAACGCCCGTTTTATGAGTACATATGCATAAGCGTACAGCAAAACGTAAAAGTTGCTTAAGGGTACCAATCGTTACGTCCATAAGCATATAGATGTCTATATAAATGATACCGTTGTTTTTTTTTTAAATACAAGCGCATAAGGTTTTTTAACCGCTTTAACCGCAAACTTGCGCCACGCCAACACTTATATAAAAGATGGGCTCTGAAAAGAACTGTTTCTGAACTTTTACAAACATTGAAAATAAATTGGGTGTTTATAGCGGAAGTAAAAACTGGCCTAGTTATCAATGTTGGTGTCATCTCGTAAAAGAAGATAAAATGCAAACAAGAACAGTAACAACAGAAAAAAAGAAAAATATGCAAACAACCACAAAGTATACAAATGATCGTCGAAAAAAACAAACCTCAAACTGTGTAAATACTGCAGGTAAGTACACAGTGAGTTTCTGATTCCGAGTGTTCATATGTTCCAAAGTGCGCGTACATGTGTGTGTTGAACTTATCACAGATTTTAACCATAATGCACATTGCCATGAATTTATCGTATATCGCCTGCCAATCAATTTTTCACAAAAGCAATCAATTTTTACACATTCACAAGCGTAATGCATTCACGAAAAAGTAAACTTGAGCTCGCATATCTTCATACACATGTACATATGCAGACAAATATGTTTATTTGTGGACGCCATTCATATATTAACCATTATAGGTTGTACATACACACACAAACAGACATATGTAGGCACTGTATTTGCGGTCATAAGTTTTTAAAATTACGTATTATAAACAAGTAAGTATGTATACACACTAGCCCATGGATGCGCATGAACTCACTTACACACTCACAACTATACATCTTTAATGTAATGAAATGTATTGACTTTAAATGCCAGATAGGGAGAAAGTGTGCGTGCCTTTGTATGTGTGATTTTGTGGCGACATGTATAAATAAAAAAACGAAACTACCGTGAGTGAAACTCATTTCATGAATATCTGATTACGAATTATATGCAGCTGCAACTCTCGAATTAATTTAATGTCTTTACCTTATTTATGTACACATGTATGTACACAAATATATTTTTTCAATGGTTTATTTTTTTTCTTTTTTGCATAGCTACTTACATTATGTAGAAAACTTCACGTCTACCCGTACATTACCATCCATTGATGCATTTTCATTATCATTTCATTACGAGTTCGTGTTGGGTATATTTTATTCAATTGCTCCACACGATCTGGCGTTTCTTTTTTTTACAAGTCGCACCATTTAACGGATATACTAATTTGTTTAAGGGATTTGCTTAAAGTCTTAAATAAATATATAAAAGATACATTTTATATAATATTCAATTAATTTTAATTTAATTGACAAATTGACAAAAATTGCCTAAAGCATGCTGTTCTCTTTAAAGGTTATTTCGTAATTACCGTAAGAAAGGTGAGCTAAACAGAAAGTATGTATTCAGTGGAAAGCCAGATTCTTTTCTCTTTTGTCATTTAGTCGAGTTTGAATGCAAAAATTAACTAACCCTGGTTAGCAAAAGTTATGCTCTTAGAAATTAAAATATCTTCAAGGGTGAACGCCTTTCTAGATTTTTTACAAAACCATTTCTTTTTATTGGCTTGCGGGATAATACGACTGTAAATTTTTCAAGGAAAAATTTTATTTTTATTGGCTTAATAGATGCTTTGGATCTTCTAGGAATTTCGGCATTTTCCTAAAGAGCTCCTAAAAGACTACCAGCGTCAAATAAGATCTTGTTAGGAAATTGCAACATGTCTTTCTTATCGATTTCTAGCTCTTCTAATGTACTGCAGATATCTCTAGAAATACGTATTAGTGCGGCTCAATCGAAACGATAGTTGGGTTGATACGATGCCAACAACGGTTCGAGAATTTTCAGGGATTTCGCTAAAAAATTTAAACTTTATGTTAAAATTTACGTTTTGATTATGGACTGTGCTGCTGAATTATTCATTTTCTAACCTTTTTCTCTGAATACGTAAGGTGTACAACGCGCGTGCCTGCTGTTGAAAGACAGCTGCGATAGCGCCCTGAGTTACAGGTTACCACTTGTATGTATCATATATTTGAGACGTCATTCTGTTTCTCTGGGGGCAGGATGAATAACAAGGATCCCGAAATTTACAAAACAACTGATATATTACACTCATGTTACCTCATCAGCTTCTTGTTTATATTTACCTACGGATTCCTATCCTTGGAAAGTCTAACATGTGTGGTTCAAGTAATGTATTTTTTTAAGTGTTTTAATTTGAACAGAGCGCTACTACCAATGGAGACGATTCGGTCGGCTGACTGTTCATTAAATATAGGCAGGAGTAATTCAACAAAACCTTTCAGCATCGCTAATCTATGCAAAGGATAAGGATGTTAGATGAAAGTGTCAATGTAATAGAGTAATAGAAGAGTACAGTCTCTCATACGTGTACATTCGAGAATCGCTGAAAAATTAATGTCAGATAATCGGAAAGGTTAATTAGGGGAAAGGAGAATTATGAAAAGAACTCTATCATCAGAGTCCGAACCGCGGTACTCTATAGGGGAAAATCAGTATAGGGGAAACAGTTTGCAGCCCGAATGTGCCGAAATAACGACAATGATCTTTGGAAATGCGTTTTTTGTGGCGTTTTGTGTTTTTGAGACGTGATTTTAAACCTGTTCATAAGCGGCTGCTGCAGCAAAGCCGTGGTATTTATGAAAATTTCTGGCTCCTGGAAAACGTTCCGATTAGTCAAGTCCAAAAGCCAATTAGAAAATATGCGTATTTGCAGGATATTAAAAGAGGTGAATTAATTATAAAAGCAGACTGTTTTGTAGAGACATAAAATAGCATAATGATGGTATATACGAAAAGAGAAGCAGGAAGTTTACTAAGGACTGACTTCCGCAATGGAAATTGGATATGACAGTATGTAAAATTCAAAAACACAAGTACGGGATATATATAGTCATATATGATAATTGTAGTACAGTTTTAAGAGTATTATTATCATTATTGCAATTAAAATATCCAGAGGAACGAATCCTAGGACAAAAATCCTCAAGCACTAGCATCTAAGGTAATAATAAAACAATGTAAATAAAAATCGAAAACAAATTTTTATATTTTATAATATTAAGCGGGCGTCGGCTATTTTTTCTATTTTTGTAGGATAGCCAATACGTGGACATTTTCATCGTGTTATCTTTTGTACGTTATGAGTAAGAGGGAGCCATCCAAATTTTTTTTTGCTTTTGCAGAAAGATATTTTCTCAGCTTATATTGTATTATAAGCATATCCCTTAACTGATTCGACCAATTTTGAATATCAATTTTCACGCAAGTATTTGTAATGTTTTGGCGAAGTTGGAAGCCGACATTTTACTTTTTTACACTGGAAGAATATCTACCACCTTGACGGACATAAATCGCCCACATAGATTTAAAATTTGGTGCTGATCAAGCATATATTTATTTTTTGTTTCAAGAAAATGAATATCCTTTAGTGGTAGGTATAAACAACGAAGACCCAGCAGCCTTAGGTTGTTGGCGTCCATGCCACTTTCTCACTTCATTCTGTCAAAATGTTCGGAACGCCCAGAAGTAAACTTCAGAGATTCCAAAAAGTATATGTATTCTTGATCAGCATCAAATTCGGAATCGATTAAGCATGTTCCTCTGTCCGATTGTCTGCCTGTCCGTCTGTGTAATGTCGTTTGTAAATATTATCCTGACCGAAACAATGAAAGTGTCGATTTCAAAATTGGCAAACACATTATAAATTTTTGCAAGCAGGAATTGAAAATGGGTCAAAAACTGCATCATTGTACCCCAAAAAGTGCAACCTATAGGCAGGGAAGCTTATCTTGACTTTGAATTGATCGATATAATAATAGGTTGGCCTATCCTAATTCCTCCTGTGCGATACATGCTGTGAGGATTCAAATTCATCACATTTTCCGTCATGGTGGGGAATGGAGTGTGTGCTAAGTTAAGTTAGTTTTAAATCATTGCATTTAATAATACAATGTATTCCGGGCTGACATAATGGACGGCAGAGTACATCCCTTTTTTAATTTCTCTTATTATTCTTGGTTCGGTTAACACGTATGTTCGGAAGGTTTCATGAAGAAATAAATAAATAAGCAGCTTATGTATACGTATTCGCTTTACTGTGAGCTTTCTTCTATTACAGCTTAATCGGGCAACGGTACTGCAATTTTATGTATGCGCAACTTTTTGTATAATACAATTTATATGATAAGAAAAATTATCTGAATACATCATTTGCTGTATGCTGAAAATTTTACTGCGGATACTGGTCTTTTACAGTTTAATAATAAGTTTTGGTGATGATTGTGCCGGATGGCTTTACAAACGGAAAGTAATTGTTTGTTAAGCAATTGTAAAATGGTCTTGATTTTATTGTCTTTTGTGCAAATAAGGGAGCTTCATTTAGTTTCTTTCCTTGTGAAACGTGTTTGGTGGCAGAGGTTTATCAAATTCTCAATTTATATCTTGTAAATGCTGAATTATGTGCTAAACGAAATGTGCAGAACTAGTAGCTCTATGACTTAATGGCGTATGGTAGGATACGGTGGCGGGTATAGTGGGAGGATAGGGTAAGGTAGTGTTGTATAATATATTGTATAGTTATTAATATTAATGCATTTGAACTCTTTTTTAGCGAGATATCTTTATATTTTGCAGTTAGCTCCCCATCTTCTTACTTAGATTCAATTGTGAGTCAGTTCAGTAACCCTAATATTGGCCTCGTTGCGTGTTGTAGCTCATATATCTTTGAATTGTGGAGTATTCTTTTTGAACAGATGATGATAGCTTATATAAACTGCCAAAATATTAAACCTTCTTTACGCTCCTCGATATTTGATGAATTCAAGGTTGTGGTTACGAAAAAATTTGACCTCATCTCGGAATCATGGTTAAAACCCCGTGTCTCTTGTCAATCAGTGAATATTCCTGGCTATGACCTTATTAGAAATAATTGATGGTCGGAGGCGGATTTATGTAGCCCATTGTTGTTATTAAATTCTTAATTAAGACCTTTAAAAATTTTAAGAAATAACAAATCGCTAAGTATTGAAAGTATTTAAAAAATAATAAAATTTAAAAACGTTATTGCACAATTAGAAAAACTGCAGTCTTGTTTCATTCAATCCCTTTTGTATTAAAAATTCCTACATTCTCTATTTTCAAAGTTTTTTTTTTCAAATAGTGCGAAACAGCAGTAAATAAAAGAATTAACATGCGTCAGATTAAATGAAAATTTTTTAAAACGGGTAAAAGCCGTCATCTGCTTTTTCCGTTTACATAGGTTCCTAATAAGAATTCCTTTTTGTTGAGAATGGAGAGAGCACAGAAATCACAGAGTTGTTTTCAATAAATGCAAATCCTCTACGATGAAAAATATCCCAGCTGTAAATATCCCCAACAAGCATACTTTTTCATGCATGTTATACATATCAAATCCACGTATATTCTATATTACAAAAATCAATAAAAGCACCCACTCTCCCATCCAGTATTACACAGTATGAAAATTTGTTTTTTTCTTTTTTAATTTTTTAGTTTTTATTGAAATAAATGTGGTGGGTGTGAAAGACGTCCACAGTTGTATATAGTTTTCTCCTTCCTTTGATTTATTGCTATTAATATTACTATTTAATAGCTTTTTTTTGCAATTTTCTGTTGATGTATTATTGTGTTACAAATTTCCGCTTTTCTCAATACGGTCCGTATCACTAGATCGTGGAAATTTTGGTCAACAGAAATACACTTGAAAGTTCTTTTATTTACAATTATATTTCTTAAATGTAGGATTTTTCACAAATTATTTTTGGCAATGCTTTCGACTGCTCAACTCAAATATTCTTTTTTTACTGCTTTGCCTTCCGCAAATATTCCACTTATATACATTTTTACAAGCATTTACAAGCCTGTCTGCTTTTCCGGTAACGTTTTTATCGGCCTACAGCTGCATGACGCACCGCGAATGTGCGGTTATCTTTTTCCTCTTTAGGGACATTATTATTTGGGAAAATTACTTAGCTGGAATGAATTTTGAATGATTTGCGATTTCCGTAACACTACCCTCCACCTCCTCCTTGCTCGTCTTGGTCGTTTCGATAGTTGGTCAGTCGGTCCAGGTGTACCACTTTGAATCTAGTGTTGCCTCCGGGATGTTTTAGTGTTCGATCGACCACATCATTTATCCTTGTGATGGTTTTGTACAGACCTTCCCAGTTAGATCGCAGTTTTGGTGACATACCTTTTTTACGTAGAGTATTGTACAATAACACTAAATCTATTTCCTTAAATCCGTCGGCGTTAGCCCTCAGATCGTATCTTACGATTGCGTTCTATTTCGAACCTGTCGGTGTATGCTATCCAATATCACCCTCAATCTAGCAACATGTTCCATCTCGGTCCTTTGGTCATTAGGGGGTGTCCCGAATTTCAAGTCTGCGGGTAGCCTCAGGTTAGATCTGAACAAAATCTTCGCCGGGGGTAGAGCAGTGCTGTTGTGCATTGCTGACCTGTATGCCATTAAAGATTGGTACGTTTTCATCTCAGTCCTGCTGATTGTCATCGATCACTTTTTGCAGATGTTCTTGGAGCGTTCGATTAAATCTTTCGACCATTCCGACAGACTGAGGATGCAACGAGGTTGTTCTAGTTTTAATAATCGCAAATATTTGGCCACCCTCTTGAAAGATCGAAGATTTAAAGTTTCTACCTTGAATGCAGCTCGATTGGGGTTGCAAGCCAATTATTGACGGATTCTTTGGCTATTGTCTTTGCTTCTTGGTTAGCTATGGTGGTATACTTCTGATCATTTACTGAAGTAATCGATGACTACCAGTACATATATATTTCCTGCATCGCTGGCTCGAAATGGTCCAGCAATAGGTGCACCCACGTTGTACTGCTGCAAGCGCCCTCGCGGCTTACTTGTCGAGCCTTTCGATTTGCTATACAAATCGCAGTTGCGAGTCCATGCAGCTACAGAATCCTTGGTGCCTACCCAATAGAAATTTTCCTTGATCTTTTCCATGATTTTTGTGATGCCAAGATGCCTTCCGCTTGGTTCGTTGTGGTATTCCCTTATAATCTCCCGAGTTCTCGCTTGTGGAACCACCAGTAATTTCTTAGCCCACGACGCATCCTCACTATGCCATGTGCGCCACAAACATCCATCTTCAACGATGAGGCTTTCTCTCTGAGCCCAACACGCCTTCGTAATCGGACTTTCTCTTGAAATCCCTTCCCAGGTGGGTCGCTCCTCCTTTTCTATGGCGTTAAAATCTTCGTCGGCCATTTGAGCACTGCGCATGTCTTTCTTCGAAAAGTTTCCGTTGGGCTCCACAATAAACCGGCAGATGACGACACCTCCTTCTTTCCCGTTCTTTACGCAGTGTTTGCAGTGCGGGTCCCATGGTCGTGTGGAAATAGCATCCGCATTGCCATGCGATTTGCCGCTTCGATAGGAAATCGAGAATTGGTAAGTTTGCAGTTTTTCAATCCACCTGGCCAATTGTCCTTCTGGTTCCTTGAAGTTGAGTAACCATCGCAGAGCAGCATGATATCTCCTTAGGTCGAATTGTTGCCCATAAAGATATTTGTGAAAGTGCTTGACAGATTGCGTTATTGCCAGCACTTCTCGTCGCGTGCCATAATAATTCCTCTTGGATTTGGATAGGCGCCTGCTGTAATATGCTATTACCTTTTCGTTACCATCAATTTGCTGAGAGAGCACAATGGATACGCATTCTGCGCTTTCATCGGTATCCAGTAAAAATTTTTGTCCTGGTACTGGATAAGCTAAAATGGGTGCCGCGCATAGCAGCTCTTTCAACTGCGTGAACGGGTGCTTTTGAGACTACCCGCATATGAAGCATCGATTTTTCTTCGTAAGGTCATGCAGCCCACAAGCAACCGTGGCAAACCTGGGGAGGAATATGTATTAGTATGTATAAAGTCTTAGGAAATTGCGAACTTCATGCAAATTGTTTGGTCGTGGCCATTGTTTTACTGCTCTGATATTGTCTTCATCCGCGTGAACCCCAGTCGTGGAGACCTTGTGCGCAAAACACGTCACTTCTTTCCCAAAGAACATACATTTTTCGATAGTCAATTTTAAATCTGCTGCCTGTAGTCGGTGAAAAACGTTTGCCAGATTTTTCAGGTGTTCCTTGAAATCTTTAACCATGACAGTAATGTCATCCAAATACACCAGGCATGTCTTCCAGTGCAGCCCTTTTAGCACGCGGTCCATTAGGCATTCAAATGTGGCAGGCGCATTGCATAATCCAAACGGCATTACGGTATACTGATATAAGCCAGCGCCAGCGGAAAACGAGGTTTTTTCCTTGTCATGCTCAGCGACCTCCATCTGCCAGTACGCATACTTCAAATCTAAGGTTGAGAACCATTGACAACCTGGCAATGTGTTTAAGGCGTCATCAATCCTAGGCGAAGGGTAGCTGTCCTTCTTGGTCACCTCGTTCAGTTTCCTGTAATCCACACAAATTCTGGTAGACGCATCTTTTCTTTTAACAAGAACTACTGGCGAACACCAAGGGCTATTTGATGGTTCGATAACTTTCCGCTCTTGTATATCTTTGATCAAGTCCGCCATTTCTCCTCTTTTTGCTAGTCCGTTGCCGTATCGGATCAGTTCCTGCAGTGTTGATTACATGCTTCGCAACGTTAGTACGGCTTATAATGTCGACAAAGGTGGACCAACTTTCCAGGAAAAACTTTTTGGCACGTTTTTTCTGCTGCTCATCTTCATTGCTAGTCCATCTTTTTATAAGAATCTCAGCCTCCGGGGATATGTTTGAGTATGTTTTTGGTGTTTCGGCTTGATGATTTACCACAATTTTTGGCTTTCTGGCATAATGTCCCCTTTTTGAACTTTTGTTGTAACTCTGGTTGGGTTGAATACCCGTACTGCTATTAAATTGTTGTTTCCAATGACGACGTTGCCTTTCGTACATTCTTTACTTGGATTGACAATCCATATCTTGCTTAGCCTTAGCTCTTGAGAAGCTGTGGTCCACACTATTGCTTCAGAGTTTGGAGGGATCTTTGTTGTCGTTGCACTACAACTTGTAACACTTCGGCTCGTGTCGTATCTCACAATCAATGACAAATTCACATTAGCCTATTGTAACGCTTGCCTCTTGATATCCAGTACGAAGTCGTACTTTGCCATAAAATCCATCCCCAATATTACCTTCTCTATTATATATGCTACCAGAAATTCACGCTTCACCGGAACATCGCTAATCGAAATGTTTCTGATAACTTTACCTTTAATAGCAGCTTCTTCACCTGTTGCCGTCCGAAAACATGCTCCAACTAACGGGTCGAAATTTTCTTTGACGATTGTGCTATTGATAATTGAATGAGAAGCACAAATGTCCAGCGTAATGATGTAGTTACAACCCTGAATCTTCCCGTCGATCATTAGGCTGCTGTCGCTTCTCTTTGATTGAGTAATACCGACCCTAGATCTATTAAATTTCGGAGTCAGGCGTTGCCACGCTGTGCTGACCCGTTTTAGTTTAACGCCTCTCCGTTGGATATTTCGCTGGCACCTTCACTAATATTCCATGTACGTGATGTGCGGTGTGTTCTTTTGTGCTTTGATCGGCATTCCCGTCCAAACTTACTAGGTTTTTGGCTGGCATAACATGTGCGTGTTTTTGAACCCGGCATTCGCGTAGGACTTGTCGGAGCGCCGCGCAGACCACATCCGAGATATCGTTCTCGCTGGTATCTTCCGTGCGTCTCACCCTCATGCTTGATGTCTACAGCACACTAGCTGCTGCTTGTGTAAACGCAAGGCCAAGTGTTTCTGTAAACGTCGTTTTAGGTGACGTTCATACAGCGTTTTCAAACTACGCGTCACGAAGTCCTTTAACAAAGGCATCGATTTTTAATCTTTCCAACACGTCGTCGGGCACACCGATATACGCGAGATTGGCCAGGAGTTCGATTTCGGTAGCATAAAATTGGATCCTTTCAGCTTCTAGCACCGCGAAGACAACTCTAAGTGGCTTACCTCCTTCACATGTTTGCCACCATATTTCCTTTGCAATGCATCCATAATTGCAGCGAATTCCGTTTTTTTCCCTTCCGGGATTATCTGGATAATTTCCGCTGCTGCTCCTCTCAAGGAGGTTATTAAGGCGAATTGTAGCTTGAATGCGTTGAAGTTAGTGGCGCCGTCAAGTAGGGGTGTTTTTACTTTGATAGAGCTGATGGTTACGTCATTAGTTTGCAGCTTAGCCACTTCTTTTTTGAGGCTTTTATTTCACTTTTCACAGCGTCTGCATTTTCTTCCAGGGCATTTATTCTGGCCTATCGCATTATCAACTTTTTCTTTCGGCACGTTAACTTTGCCTTCGAATTGCTGGTACGTTTCGTCTATATGCCTTTGCCGAATGCGTCGACTTTCTTCAATTTTATCGATCTTTTCCGTTGTCCTGTCAATTTTTGTTTTTATCTTTTACGTTTGCTGTTGCGTTTGTTGTTGCGTTTGTTGTTGCATTTGTTGTATAAACCGCATAAAAACGTCATTCGATATACTTGCACCATCTTCGCCCTTTTTCTTCGCTCTGTTTTTCTCTTGCTGTAGCTGTATTTTGTGCTCCTCCCAAGTTATCGGTTTGCTCTCTTCCCTCGATATTATATTCGAATTCAGGTACGGACAGGTCCTCTCCGTCTTTTTTTAGATGTTCGACCGGTTTTTGTTTTAATTCAGCTTTGTTACCGATTGTACGAAGGTTTCTTTTTCCCAGCTCCTGTTTGAACTGATCCACTCTGAGTTCTTCTAATTTCACCATTTCTCTTGGTTTCCACGATCTCACTTCTGACACCTGTTGTTACAAATTCCCGCATTTCTCGATCCGGTCCGTATCACTAGATCGTGGATATTTTGGTCAAGAGAAATACAATTCAAAGTTGTTTTATTTATAATTATATTCCTTAAATGTAGGATTTTTCACAATTTATTTTTGGCAATACTTTCGACTGCTCAACTCAAATATTTTTTTTCTACTGCTCTTCCTTCCGCAAATATTGTACTTATATACATTTTTACAAGCATTTTACTATACCCAAATTCATGGTTTTATTTTTAATCCACGTTTGCTTTTCCGGCAATCGTTTTCATCGGCCGGCAGCTGCATGACGCTCCGCGAATGTGCATTTCCCTCTTTAGGGACTTTATTATTTGGCAAAATTACTTAGATGGAATGAACTAAATTTGGGATTTCCGGAACAATTGTTATTATCATTATTATTTTTTTAGTTATTATTAGATCTGTTTAAATTTTGCCTTTCTGCCAACAAAAAAGATTTAGTTTTTTATGGACTATTGTTTTTAAGGAGCACATGATTCCTGCTAATGTTTCTATATTGTCAATAATGGATAACAAGCTGACATATTTAGGCAAGGTGATCCAAAATTCACACAAGAAGTAGTAGTAGAAGTTGATAGCAGGTTTATAATTAACAAGTAAGAAAATAATATTCGTTCGTGACCTCAAAGGGGCAAAAAAGGAACAAGAATTAAATTTTCATACTCTGTAAAATTGGATGGGTGTGGGGGTGATTTTTTCTATTATCGGAATAAAACTAGAAATTTATATGTGTTGTACCTTATAAATAACGAGCAAAAAATTCGGGAAGAAACGTGTAGTTCTTGTCGCTTACGCGTGTGCACATTGCAGCTGTGTGTAGGCGATGTCTTCATTTTCGCTAACCACAGATGCTGCAAACCTTGAGCATACGGATAGACGGATTAATAGAGCGATAGATGAACAGTACTCCGCACCCTTCGGTGATGGATATAGAAATTGCTTGGTTGACAGAGTGTACAGAGTGTACTTTCAGGTTTTGCTAGCACATATATGCCATGGTATTAAATCGTTTTTGAGGGGTTTGAGCACGGGGAGTGCGAGTCGCTGTTCATTGAATTATATGTTGGAGCAGTAGCATTTCTTTTGGAGTAATTTATTTGCAGTGTAGTAACATGAGGCCCTTCGAAAATAGTCATTATTAGTTATTAACGAACTGTTCAAGAAAAAAGAAATTGTTGATGATTTTAATTGCAACTTCTTCGATGTGACTGAAGCTCAGGTTATTAGATCTGTTAGCTTACTTGACTTTTGGCTGCTTAGTGATGATGGCTTCCTTAACTATTCTAATCATGTTAAGTGCCCGTTCATGTCTTATGAACCATTGATCTATGCCAGTTTTAGGATCAAGTGTAGATATGTCCCGTCTTTGATTGAACACAGAGACTTTAAACATATTGATTGCGGTGGGCCCCCTGCTTGTGCAGTTGAGTTTGATTTAATCACTTTTCTAAATATCGTGAACGTTGATATGCAGTCGGAGCTTTTGTGTTCGTTTTTGAAACCAATATACTCTTTTGCTTGTCTTGTTAGGAAAGTAATCCCGATCGCGACTGATAAGTGGATGACGTGTAATAATGTCATACAGGCAACGTTCCTTAGAAATTATGCATACTCGACTTGTCAAACTGCTGGATCTGTAGATGATTGGCAAGTTTATTGCCATTATCGGAATAAGGCCAAAAAACTATTCGTAACGAAAGCAGAAGATATTTTATCAACTTGTTTGTGGGTATGGACCCTTTTACTATGTGGAGGATGTTAAGAAATTTGGGTTACATTAAGATCGGTTTGCGCCTTGCCACTTGATTGTGAACCTTGGACAACTTTTCTCATTCTTTTCTGGCGAACCAAATTGCATCCGAGAAACTGTATATACCACTGTTTGGATAATTGCAAACTGTTTGGATAAATGGATTTATTGATTGATGTAAGATATACACACTATAACAATGCCTTTGTGTTTATTAAATTTTTATTCGCTTATGATGAAGTTTGGAATATTAATATTTGTATATACCTTGTGCTTCGGTTAAACTTCAATGATTTGGTACGCATTGTACTGGCATGTTAGCTGTAGTTGCCTCAATACATTAAATTGGCCCTTGAAGGGCCTCATATTGATCTCTGAATAGCAAACCAGATAACTTTAGATGTGGTCTGAGTCGTGGGACTCCAGGCGTAGGCATTAAAACCATTCTTTTCCAGCCGAGTGTTACCAATATTTAAACTTAAGATTTCCTCAACCGTCACGGTGCAAAAACGTATTAAACTATCCTTCTTGTGAAAACAAAATCTTTGGCCTTCTGATTTACGAAGAAGTTTGAGAAATTTATTTGCGATGCTTGTTTAAATGATTTAAACCTGAACATAGAAACCAATCTATTTGCTAATAAAACAGAATCCCCTCCAGACTTTTATTGCAAAGCCGGATTCACGGGCAGCAGTGTAAGCGGTCACGTTTTTTTTTATCGAAATGTCATAAGAAATATAAATCTCTTGCCAGGACATCTGGGACATGGCGGGCTAAATCCTTGGCATAAAATAAAAGAGGCAAATTTTTAACATGAAAAAAATTATTCATATATTTTAAAATTTTTTTCATATGTGCATATATTCTAAAATTTTTTTCATAGAATGGCTTTGCAAAAGCCAAAGTACGCCGGCGTGCTAAGTTTCATAAAATTATCTTAGTGATGGTGACCTGTAAGTTGAACATAAGAATACATCAATCGGCACAATAATAAAAGATGCTCCTATTTCAATCATTTCAAGGCGTTAAATACGTCCGCGCAAACTTAATATGTCATGATCCACGAATGGTGTAGGATATAATACGGTATACAATAATTTTGGAAAATAATCTGAAAAAGAAATAAATTATACTTTATCAACATCGTACGATCAACGTTTTACCAACGAAATGCCCTTCAAAATATCTTTCTAAGTAAGCTACATATTTTATCATATAGATTTTAGCATTTAGGAATAAGCTCTAATATGCATACATCAAACTGATATATTCCTGGCAATTATTCCACCATTTCGAATGATTTTGGATTAAAATCTTACTTACCACATAT
The DNA here is from genome assembly GCA_000688735.1 of Glossina austeni. Taxonomy (NCBI): domain Eukaryota; kingdom Metazoa; phylum Arthropoda; class Insecta; order Diptera; family Glossinidae; genus Glossina; species Glossina austeni. The sequence goes on along the minus strand of KK502854.1, from coordinate 166,887 downwards.
GTTCTTAATTTATATCTAGCATAACATAAAAAGTTGAATATGTTTTGCGTATATATGTGTAACAAGCTTGAGCAGATCCACATTTAAAATTTGTATTAATGAAAAAGCATTAAATTTTGGATACGATATAGCTCAGTCTCTTCCTTCTTAAAATAGGGAAAGATAAAACGGGAACGTTGATAGCCACGGGTAAACGTTTCAATTTAATCCGCCCACAATAAATTGATGATATTTTCATTCAGAGCAAATGCATAGACTTCGGTCCCATAACATCTTCATTATTCATAGAAGCTAGTCATAGAAGTCATAGGTGAAGAAAATTGAACTTAAGTGCTAACATCACGTACTCTTAAAAGAAAAATTACACTTTTGACAACATTTTTTAGATGGGAGGAAAAGTAGGAGAATGATAATCTTTGGGAAGTTTATTAAGCAATTTCTATTTAAGTATTACAAAATATTTTTGAAGAAGTTGAAAAATCGCGGCACAGCAACCATTTTCACGAAGTATGTTTAATTTAAGGGGAACTATAGTAATCAGTGCAAGTAGTTCAAATTTGCAGCCAAAAATTATTAATTAACTCCGCGATTTTATAACGAATCATAAGTAAGAATCGTCGAAATAACCATAATATTATTGCTTTTGTTTGCAGTTTAAATCAATTTTTAAATCCAAATAAGCTATATACTTTAGAATTAAAAATATTGCTTGTTGTGTGATCGATGTGTGTTTGACATAACGATAAATTAATTTTGAAATTAATTTATTGAAAATCGCCCATACTTCAATAGAAACTACTTATCCAAAACGTTTGCAAAAGTTCGAATGAAAGATATGAAAATTGTTGGAGTTACGCTGGGTGCCGTTTGGAAAAATAATGTTTCGAGGAAGACGCATTTGGCACTTTTGTTGTAATTAATTATTTATTCTTGCTCTTCAATAGTGAGCGATCCCGGGCGCATACAAATGCCCTCCTGTGTTCAAATATCCTACTTCTAATCTCTGCAGAAGCGTTGACAGCCCTCGGTCTCATACTGATTCAATGGGCGTCCCGGTGAAGTTGTATTATTTTTGCTTGGAAACGCTTTTAAATGGACGTAAATGCTTTCTAAATACATCTGCAAGCTTGTTAGAAGACCTGGAAATCAACGTATACGACATTATCCTGAAACCTATTAGCGGGGATTCCCTTGACCCAGGCGATCATTTGGGATCATTTTAAGAAAAATCTTTATCTACATGTGCTAGAACATTCACCGAAGCACTTTATTAAGCTTATAAAAACAATTTTTTCGCGAAAATTTAGGGTGGTGTTAGGGCTTAAGCCGGGAGTGGTTTCTTATACCCTAATGAAATTGTAACAAGGATTTACGAGTAGTAGCAATAACAGGTGTATATGAAGCAAGCATTTATTATACTGGTCGATTCTGATGTCTGTACCGATAGTGCGTATGTGTTCGTAATAGATTTTCTATTTTTGTTATTGACACTTATTATGCAATGACACGTATGCGAACGCTTAGATATGTTTGTACCTACATACGCAATATAACGCATAAAGTTTCTTTGTAGCGTGACGCTAGCAAAGCATACGTAGCCCTGTTTTCTTTGCTAAAAGGGTGCGTCTTTGCTAAGGCAACTGATAATTTGGCAGGATTAGAGAAAAAACAAAATGTCTACAAAAACAGAAAATACGGACATAACTAAGAAAAGAAATCATGCTTTATGTTTTAAAAAAATGCCAAACAACTTATTTATATATTTATTTATTAAATTCCGCTACAGGACCAGTCATTAGCCGAATGTAAGTCACATAATAACTGAATTGTAACAAAGAAAACAAAAATCAAATCAAATAAATTAAGATACAGGGCTGACCATGTGCGGTTTTATACTAATAGTAACAAATGAGAAGTAATTCAAATATAAAACAAATTACTACGATCCAATTTACCTGTAATTGTACAAAGCTCGAAAATTTTAGCAATTAGTTATGAAATATAGTGCTTTTAACCTAATTAACGGACAAAACAAAAAAATCAAGTAAGTGGTAATGATCGTTGAGCATTTTACATGTGATCCAAAACGGGTTCAATAACTCATAAACAGTTCGGTATTGTGGTAGCTGTAAGAGCAAAAACTGTCTTAAGACCCTATTGGGGATGTGAATGCCAATATGTTCTAGTAAAGCCGGCGAATAAACTTCTCCTTTTAGTAAGTTAAAGATGAAGGTTACGTCTTACTTTAATTTTTTCAAGAGTAGGTAAACGGGTGAGCTTCAATCTATTATTACACGTGGAAAGAGGGAGGACAAGATTCCAACCCAAACCACGGAAGGCAAACAAGAAGAAGAAGACGAAGTTGGAGAGAGAGTCAAGGAGATGAAAATGACATATATAACTAGGAAAACAGACTACAGGCGAGTATTTAAAACTTGGTCTAACTAAAGATATAAACAAGCACCTTGATAATGTATGAGATATTGAATTCTTTAGACAATCTTTTTATAAACTACAGAAGGGATCTAGCTTTGCTAATTAAACATAAGTTTTGAGTCGAAAACAACGCCTAAGGCTTTGTAATTGCAGAGATTTTTGATTATGTGATTATTACTTTTTTGAATTCAACACCATACCATTGAGAGCACACCATATACACAGGTTCACAAGATCAGACTGAAGAAGTTTATCACAATGTATCGAGTCAAAGAAAAGGGAAAGTTGAACGTCGTCTGCAAGCATTAACATACGTGAATAGTGAATGCACTCAATAAGATCGTTCACATATAATATAAATAAAAGTGTGTCTCCTGGGGAACACCAGGAGTGACGAAAAATACTCTAGATTGACAAGAATGCAACAACACCAGTTGCTTGTGACCGGACAATCACACTATTCGGAAAACAAAAGTGATGATTTATAGACTATCAACCCGCGATTCATTCTGTCAAAAGCTTTGGAAAAGAAGATAACATCAATTTGTTTGTGCTCATTTTGGAAAGTGCTTTGTAAATTGAACTAAAAAACTCCAAAAGATTAGTGGAAGTTGATCTAATTTTCAAAAAAGCCATGCTGACCGTGCGATATAGCTGACCATAAAATAGGAGTAAACTTTTGTATTACCAGTGATTCAAACTAGCGCACTAAGTTTGACAGTCCCTCTACAATTCTCAACAAGTTTTCGAATGGCACTTTTATAAAGCTTGTTTTTTCCAACAAACATTAAAAATATGTGTAAGAGGGAAACGTAGCAAATCATCACAATGCGCAGAATAACGGACGCAACACCATCAGGACTAGGGAAAGTGGACCGCTTCAAAGTCGGCAATGCTACAAATATTTCTTCTTTGGAGAAGGACGCCGAATAAGGCGTCGAATAAAGATAATTGCAATCAAAAAAATGTGCAAAAAGGTAAGTTTTTACAGGCGCATCGGACGATCCCAAATTGTCAAAGCTTATAACGGAAGAAAATCCTCCGACTTTTCCTTTAGAATTTACAAATACAAAGAAGTGCTTAGAATTTTTAAGAAGTTTACTTCTCGTTGCCTTAACAAAATTGGAATAACAAGTTACTTTCAATGAGTTATAATCTCGTCTAGCATTGCAGTATAACGTATAATCTCTAACCAAAGCCTTATGACGTAACTTTTTGAATAGTCTGCGTTTTTATTGCGGACCATCCGTAAATGCTTATAACACCGAACAGGACAGGAAATTGGCGAAAATAGTCGACGAGGATAACGAATCGTCAATATCTTCATAGTCTAAGTCCCAACGAATGCCACACAAGAAGTTCCTAAGTTTATCGTACTTCGTCGTACATGGATGAAGGAAAGCAATGCTAAACCGCAATTAACTCTTTCCAGACAGATTTGCACACTCTGGCGCACCTAAAAATATCAAAATTAGAGCAGAAAGTGATACCTTCAAATATCTTCGGCTTAAGCCAAGCTTCTGTAAATGCTACTGCGAGATAATCAGAGTTAACAGAATTTACAAACGTATTGCGTTATTTTGAATTAAGCCAGCGGACATTTTGATGAAGTATTTTCAACAATGGCCAGCTCTTTTACACTTTTTTGCTTGCTGAACCGAATGCTCTAACGTCACAGGATCGATTCTTTTGAAGGCGTGCAAATTCTGTATACCATGAATTGCGTTCAAATAACGCTACCGGAACTTAAAAAAAAAGGAATATCCCACTGATGGGGGGAATTGAATTTATAAATATGGCATTTCTTCACAGCTCTCTCGGACAGCTTACTGCTTGCGTATTTCTCAATCGTTTCTCCGGGATTACTGACCGATAGCCGCGATATAAAGATATTTCTGCAGGTACCACCACAAGTTGATGGACATCCAAATCAGCAGCAGAGACTTTCTCTGGACGGTTTGGTAGAACCTCAACGATAGACGCACAATCGTTTTTAGTTCAATGGCGCCTCAGACAAATACGGAAGCCGTATCAACTTCCTGAGATTCATTGCTATTAACAGCACTCGACACCGTCCGGTTCAGCTCCACTGAATCAACCAGTCTGCGTACAAATATTTCGTTACACCCAGCTTTAAGATTATTATTCTTCGTGCCTGGTCATTCTGTGGATTAGCTCTTCGTGTTGCTCCATACCCCGAATCGGCGTTAGACCAATAACGCCACCTGGTGACCCAGGAGAGTAAGCTATATTTAAAGATTCATCTGATGGGAGCAGAATACGAATAGGCGGAACCTTCATAACCACATCTGATAACACCGTGACTGATTTAGTGCTATCAAACGCAAAAGAATCGCCGGCGATCGACAGAGGAGACGAAGCGTACCCTGAAGACCAAGCAGTCAGAGTATCGGAAATGGAATCCGCAGTCGAGTTAGCCGTTTGGCTTGCCGACTTAACAGCCAAGTCGCCATCTCTAGTCTGATTAGTAACATTGCTTCTAGCTATTTACTCTTGCTAAAGGTTGTACTCAACTCTTCGAACATTTAATAAAGAGATTTTTAATTCTATAAAACTCTGCCTTCGTTTACAAAAGCAACGAATGAACCTTTATATCCTTCATTACGCAGAGCTCATACTACCACGATCAACCTTTTGCTTTATTAAATATCACATCGGTCACTAACAACTGCACATTTGTGATACATCGGACTCTCATAATATTGACATACCACGCACCTTTCATCCAGGCTTTTTATTTTGCTGCTAGAATGTATACAATACTGCCGTTTCCGATGTCGTTGAAAACGTAAGTTGTGACCGATGTTTTACTATTCGCATCTTTGATGATAAGAAACCCGTATCTCTCAATTGACACCATCTACTGCGCTGCTGCCTGCTGTAATCTGGTAACTGTTGTTACTAAAGTTAATATAATATATAATGCCTTTGAATTTCAGTTTGCTAACACCTTCACAAGCAAAAAATGTTTCAACTTCACAACACCTCCTAAAAGATGTAAGTGCTGACAAATTCATGCATAATATTACTCAGGTAATGTTAAGTACGGGAACACAATTTGATATTCACAAAGCCAAAAATGCTATCAAACACTTTTAATTTTAATAATACCATAAGCATTGTAAAAATTCATATTGCTTGTACTTCTTCACAGTTTATTGACGAAGCATAAAGTTAATTATAAAAGTACTGCAAAATAATGCAAAAACTTGCTGCGCTCGAAAACACGTATGTATGTGTGTAAACATACAAACGCAAATTTAAATACTTCGTTTGAAATATATTTTAATGATATATGACAAAACCGTAGCAAAGCTTGCATGAATGGAAGAAAGAAGCCAAAGCTAACTAGGATACATATGGAGCATTTTGATGGTGACGAATCCTGATCATAGCAGTGAAATTAGATTTTTGTAATAGCTTTCGGCCTCCTTCAAGACATATGACACATGAAAAAACTAGGGTAGGGTTATGTGTCTGCAAGCTGGTATAATTCGATAGATATTAGTACTATAATACAGATTTCAGTGCTTGTAGTGTCACTGTGCGTGATAGTTAGTAGCAATAACATATGTTTTCGGTTTTGTGATCACAATTACAGGTTTTTCAATTATGACACTTCGGCTTTTGGTTTCACATCGCTTTGTTTTGCTCCGCGGCAAATTCTAACTTTGCGAAGATGCTTTTAGCAAGAACAACCCTTAAAAATGTCGGTTATGTTCATTTCGGTAATTCTTTCTAGTTACACATCGTGTTGGCAAAAAAAACTACTAACATTGAAGTTAACAACTTTGTGAAATCCCTGTACAACTATAAAATGGGTAAATAATACAAAATTCCTATAGCGGCTTTTCCGACGGAGACACTGACATGTGTAGCGGGGCTTCATAAAAAAATTTTTCTTTTAAATTTTAGTTGCCCGAAATGTGATGAGCAACGAGACTCTTCCCGCTACCTACTTATT
>KK502854.1:112527-158934 GCA_000688735.1 Glossina austeni | reverse complement strand
TAGAAACAGACCGACAGATCCCCTACCTTAACTTGTTCGCGGACGTTACACATGTCAACATAACCTACTTATGTCACTACAATTAAATAAAGTTTTTATAATTTTGATGAACTTCGTATATTCATAAGTGATTTTAATCCAACCCTTCAAAAGAGCCGTTGTAGAAGTTCTTTTAATCCTATTCCATCCAAATCGTATACTGGACACTACACAATGGCTGATCAAAATTCATATCCCAAACAAGGAGTTGATGTTTTTATAAAATCAAATATACCTCACAAACGCATTAATTTAAGCTCATACATACAAGCCGTAGCGATACAAATAATCTTAAACATAAAATTTACAACGCTCTCGCTCTATATCCCACCTTCGCAATCGTTTTTTCAGCAAGAACTCTATAATTTATACTCCATACGTTTCCCCCTTTCTGAAATACTATCTGGGGCTCAACAAGGGCGTGGTACTGTTTTAGAAAAGGCCTTCACTCAAAGCAATCTCTGTATTTTAAACGATGGAAAACCAATACACTTTTAAACTCATCACACCTTTTCACATATTGATTTAAAATGTTGCTCTCTGTCACTTCTTCCTTTGGTTTCCTGGTCCAATTCTGATGATGTACATAATAGTGATCACTTTCCGATCATAATTGACCTTAACCTTTCAAAGTCCTCTGTTGCTCCAGCAAAATTCCTTCTAGATAAGCGGATTAGATTAATTACTCCAAACAGGCCGAGTCATTTCTGAATTAAAAGCCATTTAAGGGGGACTGCAATCTTTTTGTGTCTAAAGCAATTCGCACGACTGCTCATCTCTCTATTCCTCAATCCAACAGCTTTTTTAAACGAGCAAGGTTTCTTTAGTGGAACAACACGCTTTCGTCACTGAGAAAAAACAAAATGGGTTTATGGCACCGCTTTAAAGGCTGTCCTGACCATGATCATTTGTTAATATATAAAAATACCAATGCTCTATTCAGGAAGGAACTACGAAAATCAACGGCACTTAGTTTCGAACTTTTTTCAAAAAGAATTCAAAGAAATACATCAATGAAAGTTGTCTGGAACAAAATCAATAGACTCAATGGGATTTCAAATTTGAACGAAATTTCTGCCATGTGCACACCTAATGGGGCTTTAACTGGCGCAGATGATATTTCTAATTATTTTGGAAAAGTGTGATGCGAATAGTGTTCCTGGAAAATTGTATATCTACCTATAGAACTGGAAAGTTGTCTCTCCAAATCGAAGGGGAGGACGCCTAGATCGTACCTTATACCAAATGATCAGTCCTCTGTCTAATTCAAGTAAAAAGAAGTTACTGGACCTATATAATACGGTATTTTTGACTGACCATATACCCTACATGTGGAAACTGGCAGCAGTTGTTCCAATTCCAAAGTCGAAAAATGTGTCTCCATTGCATCGGACTATCGCCCAATCTCTCTTTTATCTTGCCTCTCAAAAGTATTAGGAAAGATTATAGCATCTAGATTATCTTGGTGTGTTGAGTTCAAGAAGCTGATTACAAAGCAACAAGTTGATTTCACGCGGGGTAGAGGATGCATCGATGGTCTTTTACATTTTGATTACTTTACAACCAAAGTAATTTCTGAATGGAATCATGTTGATTATTTTACAACCAAAGTAATTTCTGAATGGAATCATGTAACAATTCTTTCAATTGATTTCGAAAAAGCGTTGGTCTTCGTTTTATTTTAACCCTCAGGCAATCAACATTCTCGAATCTATTAGACGAGAGATCTCCACATGGGCAAACTCGTCAGGCACTAAAATTTATATACAAAAATCGGAAAAAATGCACATTTGTCGAAAGCAGATATGTGATGCAGGAAATCTACTGATGCATATTAATTCCTTACCAGTACTAAACGTGCGGACGCTCCATATTGTCTGGCTCACGGCTTCCAACAAATATCGTTGGGAAACACCCTGTCTTCGGTTAAAAAATTCTATTTTAACAAGGGTGAATTTCATATAGCACGTTGCTTGGAAAAGCCATGCGCACATTAAAATTATTGCTTATCTTACCAAAATGTTTGTTTTAAGCAAGTTTGACTATGCTTTGATAATTTATGGCAATAGCTGTAAATTTAATATCAACGTCCTTAAAGCGTTCTACCGTTAAGCCCTCAGAGCAAGTTGCTATGCTTTTCGGGCGGCGTCCATAAATAATATTATAATTTAAATTAGTCTTTCAACTTTAGAAAATAGACTTTTCGAATTAAAAGCTAAAATAGTCGCCAAGAAGGAGTGAGAAAGATTATTATTGCCAAGAAAATCGAAAGTCGCCATCTGCAATTGAATATTGTTTATACGTCGCAAAGTAATTGAACTTTTCCTTATTTCACAAAAATTCTTCCACTTTCACAACCGAAGCCAGAGGTGTTCTTCACGCTGCGAACCTTTTCCATAAAGACAAACTCAAAACCGTAATTGTTATTGGCAGGTTGTCTGTATTAAAAGCTATATGGAATCCTTCGACTTTGAGATGAAGCACCATCAACATATTAAGGAATATTATTACAACACTCGGCGAAAAAATTGAAGTGTTATGGGTACTAAGTCATATCGGTTTATTAGGAAAGGAGCAGGCTGATCGAGCAGCGAAGTATGCTGCTTCTGCACCTCTAGTTGTGGACGATGTCATGGAAAAGTGGGATCTGCAAAGATGCATTTGAAAAAAAGTTAAAGAGAAAATTTCAGAAGGAAATCTAGAATACCTTCATCAGCACTACTCTTCTATTAACCCTCAATTAATTCCACCTTTATATTCAACAAATGTTTAGAAAATCAAGATCCAAACATTTTCGCGAATTCGCTTTGGCCGTACAATTGCAACTCACCAATGGATCTTAAAGATGTTCTCCTCCCTAATCTGTAATGGTGGAAAAATTCTCGCTATAAAGCACATTCTTTGTGAGTGCCTTAACTTTTCTTTGCATAGAAGTATTGTATTTGGAGCATTCTATGGACATTCTAAAATCAGTTACAGAGCGTAATATCAATGCATTATATTACGCTATTAAAACTATTAGACTCAATATCTAATGTATTTTTATAAATTAGAGCCGATAGCCTAATGTCTTTGTTTTTAGTCTTTAGTTGGTAAAAATTTATTTCACTAGTCTAAAATTATAATAACAATAATAATATATTGTATATACACAACATTCACATATTTGCAATTGCTACATTGGAAGTGCATTAAAAGAAACAATTGGAGAGAAAGTCTGGGCTTTTATTTATGCAGCTAAAACAGCTAACTAAATTTTAGTCAAAACCTGTCTTCCGTCGAAGAAAGAGAAGCTCAATCACACTTCCACATTTCTTACAATGACATGCCTTGAAACTCTAAGACGCCTTTCTTATATACCCTTTTAGAAGCGAGTTACCAAAATCTAAATTCATCGTGACATTTTCGGGTTAATCCCTTCTTAGGCGAACTCTGGTTAATCTTTTCATCAGCCGGCATCTGCATGAGCCTACTTCACTCTATGACGTCGTGAAATGATCGTGAATCTGGTTTTATCATTTAAAGAATTTTTAGAAAAGCGGTTAAATTTCATGCAGGTTTAGTTTATTAAAGGTGTGATTTTCCTAACATTCTGCTATATTAACTTTTTTTTTATATTATATTACATGGAATTCAATTTACGTTATTCATAACTTATCCAGCGTCTTATCACGCACCTTTCCTCATTTTTATGTTACACATCCTACCTGGCCATAACGAAATCGTCGCACTTATTTTGCTAACATCGCATCACATTCAATTTATAGATTACTATAAAAAGAAATCACAAAAAAGATGTATTCAAAGGGAAATATACTCAAAAAGACATTTCTCTTCTACGAATTCCCCATGACGATGAACGCTCTTGGGGTTGTTATATATTTGCAATAATCAAGCGATAATTGCAGTCGGTCATTACCATGTATCTCACTTCCCCTTATCGTCGCATTCAAACGACCTCTTGGTTTTTGTTCACTTCAATGTATGTTCCAGGTCCATTAAAACTTAAGATTTATATCGTTCATATGTTGATGTTAGTTTTAATCTTTTTTTTTGATATTTTTTAAAATTAAATTTCACGTCATTGAAAAATCTTTTACATCATCTAAATCAAATATGAACTTCATTATAGTCAAGTTCGAAATACTCTGTACCATAGCGAAACACGAACGAAGTCAAAAACGAACCATTCTGTCCACATCGTTGCTTCGTTTGGTTAAGTGCTGAACACTATGATTGCAAAATCAGTTGCACATATAGTTTGCTTAAAAGGGGGCACTAGTAAGAGTAAGAGAGAAGAGAGCAGCGGATGTTATTTCCGCGGAAAAAATTAAAAACAAAGCCAAGGTGCAAGCGACCGCGGAAGGAGGCCCAATAGAATGAAATTAAGTACCAGCAGGAAACTGGACAAGGCCACAAAAATAAATCAAAATTAAAGCGACTGAAGCGTATAATAATCTAGACTAAAAAGACCGAAGAGACGTCATATAGCGCTATATTAAAGAACGTAAGGGAAAATGAGAGCCTGCGTAAGCTGGGCGGGAAAGTGGTTAAGGTCACAAAAACCAAGAATGGTGAATTCATTTTGAAATTGAAAAGATCCCATGAAGGAAAACCCGTGCCAATATAAAGAGAAAATTGGTTCCTTACTTGGGGAGAAAGGCAGGGCTAAGTTCTTCTGTAACGACAAAACTGTCGTCATCAAGAGCTTAGGTGAGACGGCGGAATAGCAAGAAATGGCCGCATTTATAAACTAATCATCGCCGGAGCATGGAATAATTCAAATGCTATAAAGGCTATGAGGCAGCAGGCATGTAGATGGCGACTGTGAGACTTCCTATCCTTCCACCCCACTTGTACGCTACTGCCAATGGCAAGTGAGTGGTATGTATACGAACCACCATCATTCGGTAACTACGCCACTGAAGGAAGTATCACCTGCCGCTCGTCAAGCAAATGTGGTCAAACATTTCGCGCCTGGTTGGAAGATAGTTGCACATGACTAAGAACATGTAACTATGGCCTGCGATGCATCTATGGGTCGGAGGACTAACTGCCTAAAGGTGAACCGGTTTACTGGTAGTATGAAGCAGTGCAACGAAAAAGCAGAAAATTCTTGAAGCGAGGCACAAGCTAAAGTGAAATTACAATAAACCACACTATGATGGGTACAAAGACGAGTATCGGGGTGCGCGCAACGTCCTAACTTCATGAGAAATGTACTAGAAAGCCTCTGTACAAAGCATGTTGTACGTGAGACTCGTACAAGTAGCGAAACTTACCCTTACACAGACATTACTATTGAGGAATTAAATGACGCAGTGCGGAAACTAAGGAACGACAAAGTACGGGCATTCCAAACAAAATCCTAAAACTAGTCCTAGGCCTGCATGCTTGAGTATTCCCGAAGACGTGGTAAAAGCAAAATTTGAAGCTCTTACCAAAACTTAGCAAGCCAGCTGATAAATCAGATATAACGTAAGGTTGACACGCTAGGAGGCTGGAGAAAATTATTTACAGACGCTTGGTGGGTTATATCGAGCGAACGGTCAGGATCTCGAGTAATCAGCGCGCCTTTTAAAGGGGGCGAGCGACTTTCGACGCTATACTTTACATGAACCAAAAAGTATTGTGGTATAATGATTCTAGACATGCACCATGCAAAATCTGCGTGTACAACGGTATCGGATATGTAATGAAAAGCTGCTTATCTGAGAGGATGGTGCTCTATAAAAGGGAAATAGGTGCTAAAACGTAAAGCGTGACGGCTGGCGTGCCACAAGGCTTCATACTCGGGCCAGTTATTTGGAGCATAGCTTATGATGACCTACAAATACTATTGGTAGCAAGAGGCGTAAAGATAATAAGATGTACCGACGATGTGGCTATTGTTTCTGCAGCCACAGAACTGGCGCAAATACAAGACGGCGTTGGATGGATCACAAGTGACATTAAAGCGTGGCTCACGAGTAAGAAACTAACTGTAGCTCCGCAGAATATTCAGCAGGAAAACTACTAATTACACACATTATATGAAATAGGCCCCAACCAAACAATACAACACTTAGGGATAACAGACTCTCGCTTTTATCACGCATCAAAGCCATGCATGATAAAGCTGATCAGATACATGCGCCACTAGCCTGCATGATGTGTGTGTCGGAGGGTGAAGCCAAAGTAGACGGCTGTTTTTCGGCTAAGTGGCAGTATCAGTCATACTGCATGCGGTGGCAGTATCAGTCATACTGCATGCGGTGGCAGTAAGGGGCATAGCTTGTATAGGTCAATCTGTGTCAAAATCGCTGAAAAGTAAATTCGAACAACAGTACTAAAGATATGTTATGATTTTCCAAAACACCACTTGATACAGCGTGCATCATATCAGGCATATTAGATGCCAGCCGACTAACAAAATCGCATTATACAAGAATGCAGCTTAGGAGTAAACTCATTGCTGAAGAGAGTGTGTGCACATGGTGCTGAGGATGGGACGCGCCATCGCAGGCGCATTGAACGCAGTAGCCTAAGGACAATGACTTTAAGGCAGACGAGTTGTGCCAATGCTCAAAGACGGTTCTCCAGCCATTGTACTTCGTGGTAATGACGGATCTATCGTCAGACGTAGAGTGTAGTGGGTGCAAGTCTCGCACTGCTATAATGCGTTCCGATTCTAAAAAAAATGCAAAAAAACGAAAACGGCTTGCGTGCGTTGCTAAAGCAAAATCATATGGTTAACGCTTGTTTACAAAGACGTTAATGAGAATGTGCAAAATTATTGAAGTGGAAAATTTCATTAATGGCGATTGTTTAAAAGAACAAAAAAAAGAGGAAGTAAGTTTCTGGAAACAGGAAATAATTCTAATTATTCCTGGTAAGTTCACACTATAGTTGATAGTACAATACTTAAAACTAATTAACAACCTTTTTGCAAGAAAAATTTGAGCGACAAAACGAGATGGACAGCGGCGATTGCATTAATTTGGTTATGAGAATGGGAAGGGTATGGGAGCGTTATCGCCGTTGACGTAAATACAAAAAGATATTCTAGCTAAGATCTTTATGTAAAACCGAGGAGTATCACAAATATCACAAAATCCCGATCCATTATTTTCTTGGCCTTCGCCTATATATATTGTAATGACGTTGGACAATTTAAAGTGAATGTTCGCATGAATCCTGAAGTATTTGATCTCGTTCTACCTTTGATGGAGAAGATGCTAAGGAAACATCGTATAGACCGTCAGCCATGTGCAGATTATTTTTAACACTGCGGTATGTTTCCCATTTTTATGTCTTCAATTTAAGACATTTGCTTTGTGTTGTTTGCAGATACTTTGCTCATGTAGTAAGAGTCAGGCGCCTCAACACCGATTAAACAAAAGAGACATTCATGTAAACACTCAAAAATATATATGTATAATGAAAAAAAGAGTAAATGAATAATCATTCATAATGATAAAATTTTAAAAAATTTGTATATGTGTCTCTAATTCAAATATGTTTCTAGCCCACGTTATGTTTAATATTAAATGACTTCCTATATATTCAACATATCCTTAATTCTACTTCTTCTTTTGGTTTTCCCTTTCGATTTTTCTTTCCACTATATTCTCTGAAATACAGTTGTGCGCCTGGACCTGATGGAATTCCATCATGTGTACTTAAGCCTTGCGCTATTGAGCTTTGTGGTGTTATCTCAAAGATTTTTAATTTTTCCCTCAATTTGGGTGTTTTCCCTTTGTGTTGGAGGAGTAGTTATCTTATTCCTATTCACAAAAGTGGGAGTAGACAACTCGTGGAGAACTATAGAGGCGTTGCCAAGCTAAGTGTTTTACCGAAACTATTTGAGAGAATTCTGACTCACCATTTGGCCTTTGCCATCAAATCGTATATGACTCCACTCCAACATGGCTTCCGAAAAGGAAGATCTACGGTCACTAATCTGTTAGAGTTTACTTGTCAGGTTTTCAAGGCATTTTCCAATGGCTCTTGCACTGAGGTCATATACACCGATTTTAGCAAAGCGTTTGATTTGGTTAACCACAAATTACTTTAAACTTCAAGCCGCTGGCTTCCCTTCCCATTTAGTGAAATGGATAAGCTCTTATCTGCATAATAGGTCATTCAGTTTGTCATTGTTTAACTTCACCACTTCATATGAATTCCACGTTTCGTCAGGAGTACCTCAAGGTAGCCACTTAGGACCCATTTTATTTAATCTATACATTAATGACTTGCCTTCGGCGATTAAATCTAGCCAGATCTTAATGTATGCTGATGATGTGAAACTGTTTTCTTCCTTTTCCGTAGAATAGCAATCACATCAGCTTCAAACTGACCTAAATAAATTGGTGGCTTGGTGCTCTTCAAATTATATGACACTAAACCTAAATAAATGTAAGAAGCTTTCTTTCTTTAGAAGGAAGTCATTCATAACCCATTATTTTATTGATTCGCACAAGTTGGAGCATGTTGAGTCGTTTACAGACCTAGGCGTCCTCTTTGATCGTAGGCTACGTTTCAATTTGCACATTGATTTCTCGATAAGCAAAGCTAGGTTCGCTGTTGGTTTCATCAAGAGGTGGTCCAAAGAGCTAGATGATCCGTATATTACCAAAAGGATGTATACGTGTTTGGTTAGGCCTATACTTGAGTATGCTTCTATTGTGTGGTCTCCTTCATATAGGTGCTATGTAGACTCGATTGAATCTATTCAAAAGCAATTCCTGTTGTTTGCTCTTAGGAATTTGGGTTGGGATCCGTCTGATTCTCTTCCCCCCTATGAAAATAGGTTGCTTCTTTTGTCCTTACCGTCTCTTGAAAAACGTAGATTTGTTCTTGGCGTTTGCTTCGCAATCAAATTTATAAACGGCGCTATTGACTCGCCGTCATTACTTGGAGAAATAAGTTTTAATGTTCCTAACCGCTTTTATAGGCACTTTACCTTGGTTAAGGTTAGTCATTGTAAATATAATTATGAGCTGTTTAACCCGCTCACAGTTGTTTGCAAGAACCTAAATAACGTCTATCACCTTTTTTCATTACCGGACACTTTAAAGTCCATTAAAGCAACATTGCTTAATACACGAGATTTGCCAATGTCGTATTTAAATTAGCTCTTAATCCTAAAAAGTCACTATGATTCCGAAAATTAATTGTTGTTACTATTGTCGGTTGCCAAGCTTATGCATGTTTGCGATGGCTTAGGGGTTCATTCGCAACTAGGATCTGTACCGGTTGTGGGTGTGGCTCTGTGCTAATTGTGTACATGCTTTTTTTTCTTTTTTTCTTTTTTTCCTTTTATTTGTTTTATTGTACTTATACTAAGTTTTTTTTTAATAATAATTAATTTAAGATTTACTTTAAGAGTCATTGGAACTCGACTGCTGTTTGTTTTAGTTGGGTTCTGTATAAGTGGAATAAATAAATAAATAAATAAATAAATAAATATTCGTCAACTTGTACATTATTTCCAAATATTTGTCATTTCCAGGTTTGCGTTTAGAAGGGCCAACTAGCTTTGCAGAACTAATTGCGTTGCTCTGCAGCTTGTACCTAGAAGGAGCTGGACATTCAACCTATTCCTCTATCGGTTTAATGGCTAAACTTATTTCAGTTCTATAAATAGAAGGAGTTTATGCAAACGATGCTCATAAACATATCATACTTGTTATTCATTGCTATGAAATCCTTTAGAAAGAGCGCAGCGTCGTAGAATTTTCATCTGACAATTTTAGGAGAAGCGGCACTGCCCATTGTAGCCCTTAGTAAAGCGAATGTTTAGCGACACCCGCCTAACTTTGCCCTTTTTAACTAAAAAATGTAGAGACTCCACTCAACTAACGCAAATTTTTCACATTACACTTGCTGCAGATGACTATTTTCTTCGATGAAGCTTCCCAGGTGTTTTCTTTTACTGCTTTTTTCCGAAAGCCTGACAAGCGTTTGTTGTGTAGTTTTTGCCTATTATATGCCGTGTTGATTCGTTGTTCCTCCATTTCAAATCCGTTTTATTTTATTTTAAATAATTTAATTTAATTTATTTAATGTATTTTGACTGCATTTTGTTTCTTTTGTTCTTAAAATTGAGCTATGCGTGCGGAAACGCGTCTGGCTCGTTGAAATGATTGCGGTAAGTGGTTGTGTAACATGATTTGTTAGAAATACAAATCTTCACGCCCGACCAAAAGAAGCGGATTTTGACAGGAGGGAAACGATGAAAATTCAAAAGAGAAGACAGCCTTTACAGTGCCTGATCGTCCATTATGAGTTCTTGACAATAGCTTTCGGATGACGCTTGCCCTCCAAACTACGTAGCGAATAATGGACAAAGTGATCCTACCGCATCTACATCACCAAGTTTTTGTTTACTTAAATCATTAGAATTATTTTTGAGACTTTCAATGAACATCTCCAAACGCTGTCTGAAATTGCGCTCTGTATTTAGAAAGCTAATTTAACTACTAATATTGAAAAGAGTAAGTTCTTGCAAAAACAGGTAAAATACTTTTGCCATGCCACCGTCCAAACTGGTCTTGACAAAGTTCAGACTATTCATGACTGTCCTTTACCGAAATTTATTCAACTTTTAAGAAGATTTTTATTATTAGGTATTTGTGGTTGGCACCGTCGTTTTGTGAGAGATCTTGCATCCTTGTCCACACTCCTGAATGAAATGTTAAAGAAAAAGAAAACTTTCGAATCGTCAGAGGAAGCAAAACTCTCCTTTTGAAAACCTGAAAGAACAACTATATTCTGGTCTGCTATTACACAATCTAGATTTCAAACGTTCATTTTCTATACAATGTGGCGTAAGTCATGTTGGAATTGAGGATGTATTAGCTCAAAAGAATGAAAATGGAGAAGACATGCTTACATGTCCCATAAGCTTAATAGTGCTCAAAGAAACTATTTGGTCTCTGAACAAGAATGTTTAGCAGCATTCTTTTCGAGCCTATGTATGAATTTGAGTTTATTATGGATCACACCTTTCTCAAATGGTTATTGTCCCAACGGGAGCTTCACGGTCGATTGCCTCGATGGTCGTTGAAATTGCAAGATTTTATCTTCTCAATTAAGCAGCGAAAAGGTAGTCAGCACGTTGTGCCCGGTTTGTCATCTCGTGTTCATTCCGAAAATCTCGAAGAAGTTAATTGTTTAAATGCGTAAGTGGTTTTTAGAAGGATTGACGAACTCTATAGAAATAGATTTACCTTCTTTTGCGTTTATTATGTTTTTTTTAGGGATCGTTTTCAGTCCAAGATAGATAATTTGTCGGATACAGAGATTCGAGACGGTTTTATTTACAAACTAACTTAGTACTCCTCAGGAGATTCAATATAGGAACCAAATTCATGGAAATTATGGGTTCCACCATGACTTAATAAAAGGTGCTCATGATCATCTATCGACTGCGCATAGAGGCCATTTGTCGATTAAGAACGTTTTCCTACTGGCCGGAAATGGTTGAACAAATTTAAGATTTTGTTCCTTTCTGTGATATCTGTAAGCAGGCGAAAGCATCGAACCAAACTTTAAGACCACCTATGGGTCAACTAATAATATACGTGTACACTTGTGATTACACATATAGAAGCAAAACAAATATGTAGGAATATATGATGTCCACTGAATAGGCATGCTGCTCGAAGCATTTCAACATGTTTATATAAAGAATTTTAACATGTTTCCCTAGAAAAAGATTGATAAGCATTTATTTCTACAAGCGCAAATGTATTGTTATCAACCGACATATGTTTCGAGACATGAAAAATAATAAAAGGAATATAAGTGCAAAGTTTGTTACGTAGTTCTGCTACAATAGGTTTTTTTCCTTGCCTTTTCTATTATTTTATTTTTATAAATAAACCTAGATTGCGATAGGTTTGTGCGTGAGAGAAACGGTGTCACTTTAGTGTAGAGGAAAATACGAATATCACAGAGAAGATATTTTACCCAACTAAGACTAGAGCGAAAACTAAACCATTTTGTATTCAGACCCCTCAGGATTGTAAATAAAATCTATAATAAAAATCACAACTTAGTGGTGCGAGCTTAATTTCAATAGAATTTGATAAAATAACGTAAATTTGCAAAAGATGGTTTACGTACAAGAATATATACAAAAGAGATAAACTAGACAGGTTCTTTTATATACACCCCCGTGATCCCAAAAATGGAGAAATAGTAAATTTTTATACTCTATAACATTAGGTAGGCGCGGCTGATTTTGCTATGTTCAGCATAAAAGTGGAAGTTTACATGGTAAATGTGCCATAGTTTATGAGTAACAATCAAAAAGATTTTATACAAACAAACACGGCGACATGCTTAAATTGGTTCAGAATTTGATGCCGATCAAGAAGATATCTACTTTGTGGGCTGTCTGAAGCTTCCTTTTGGGCGTTGCAAATGTTTTGACAAAATGAATATATCCCTGAAATAAGCCTTTCCCCGAAGCTACTATGATCTCTTTAAAAAACTAACTCATAACTATCGTAGTTCAGAATTTTTTTGTGATTAAAGCTTTCTTGTTGTTAAAGTCGTTAATATTACAGTTAGTAAGTTCCTAACCATATTTAATTGTTCTCGTAAGTACTGTGATAAGAATTTAACTGATAATTGCCAAAGAAATCTTGAATTCATTTTTCGATATTTCTTGAATTCACTTATTTGCTCCAAGTTTTTTTTTTCGTCAGTTATTTATTCATTTTTTTATTTACGCTAAAACTGTTTCCAACAAAACAATAAATATTTATTGAATATTTATAAAAATATTTTTCAATAGGTTTTAATATGTGTGTTTTTACGCATAAGAGACAATTTGGCTGTGAATGTCCAGATAGGTGCTTACTTGCACATAGAAATTGTATTTTAAACAATGTCCACTTGCTTTGAAATGGCCGTAAGCAACTTTTTAGGTGTCCTATGCAAATGAGTAACACTAATATCAGTAGCGATGTTAGTTAAAAAGTGCAAACTACAACGGCAGTAGCCGGGCCAACGAATTACCCACTGAGTCAACAAAATGAAAAACCAAAATGTAAAGCGAACTACTGTAAAGTGGATTAGTGTCAATTTTTTTTGAATGATTGACCTTCCAATGTTGGGAGAAGTGTGATACTATCATGCTATAGGCGACCTATGGTATTAAAAAAATAAGGTGCTACTGTTGTCCGCTTTTTGGTAACTTTGTCCCTAAGTTGCTGATGCATGAGGACTAAAATGAAAATTGAAATTTTAAAATAAACAATTTCTGTTTATATTTGTAATACAGACAGTTAAATCAAGGGCAGAAATTTTTGAAAATATTTTAAAATTAAATCCGAAGGCTCTCGCAACTGAATGAAGAAGAAAATTAGTAAAATTTGGTAAGAAATGGTTAAAGAAGCACTTCGTTGGCTTGGATAGACCAAATCGGAGGTGACTTCAACTGTCAACACTTGTCATGGTAAAGGTCAATATTAATGGAGAGCAGCGGTGGATGGAGAATGACTCCGCCTTTTGTAGGATGCACAGAATAACTGAAAGAACAAACGCATTCTCATCACACCAATGTAGGAATGGACGGGCGTCATGAATGAATGAGATGTCATATTATGTCTAAAGCAGCTCTATACCCCACTCCATTCATGATTTTTTTTTGGCCATATCTTTACTTTGTATCGCTGACTTAGGTTCTCTGTACCTGTTTACCTTTCCCATTAAATAACTTTAGCATATTATCCTTTTGATGTTCAAACAAGGAAATTTATTAATAATTATTATAAACAAAACACTTATAATTATTTACTTACATTAAAACCAATTTTGAACGTTCAAAAAATAGGAAAAAATATATGGGTGCATGGGAACTTACGCTAAATTAATTTACAAATGAATAAATACGTATAAGATTGTATGATAGTAGACTGCTGGTGACGCTGCTGATTCCGGCAAGCTGACTTTTGATTCAAATAAAAACATGATCATGGTATTAGCATACGATTGGCACCGGCTGATTGTGGTCTGTTAGTATTAAATGGCTTTGTTTGCTGTGTTGACAAGTGGCGGTATAATACGTTCGAACGTGAGATGTTATACGCAAACATGGTTAGCTAAGGAAGTAGTCATTGAACAAATAATATCAAATGTATGAATGTATGAATTTTTTCTTAGTTCGTTGAATGCCATCTAGCTAGATAATATATTTGTAAGCGCATTATATTCCGTTTCACGCCAGCTGTTTTTGCATTTTATTCACTGGCTTGTTGTTGCCGATATTTTACAGTTGAAAGCGATCAGCTTATTATTATTTTTATGGTCTTATGATGGTATATANGACATTTGTGATAGCGATAGAGCAGAAGGAAAGTCAATCATTGAATTATAAGTTAAGGAAAAAAGACACACGTTCTTATATCAAGGTTAAGGGATAACATAACTGGCAACGTGCATAAATCTACAATAGTGATAAATCCGTAAAATTAATTAAATTGAAATGAAAATCCGCTTAATTCTGTGTCGTTTATCGTTTATTCGTAAATTGAAATTGGAAAATAAAATTTTTACCTATTCGTGCTAAAACGCCAGTCAACTAAGTCAAAACTTTCTTTGCACCAGCAAGAATTTTTCAGGAAGTTTCTAGAAGAACTACAGACAAAGACCATATCCAAATGCCCATCAAAATTTTTAACGACAGCAGAAGGACTGCTTGTACCAGCTTTTCACAAATTAACGAAAATCAAAATCGGATTTCCTATAGCACCATTTACCACTACATTTTATTGCGTGGAGGGTAAATTGTGCGGAAAAGCAGTAGTCGCTTTTCTTGTCCTATGTAGGCAGAGAGCTATTTGAATTTTTAAAAAATTATTTGGGTGCGCAGACTTTGCTTAATTAGCCTCAAAATTCTTAGACTTCTTTTTGTCAAAGCAACATATTGCAGCAGCTCACTACGAATATCTAAAAAGACAAATGGATCCTCTATAAAATCACTCTTCTCCGAAGTCTTGCTAATTGCATAATCACATAAAGCCACACCAGAAACCGCCCCAACTTTTAAAAAAAAAATTCGATAGCAATTCACACAGATGATCAAATAAATGCTACTGAAAGTAAGTATAAGGAATTGTATTCTAAAGCAAATGCTAGATTTCCATCGAAACTTAAATTATGTACTGGTTGTTTTACATCATACGATCGCAGTTCAGAAACAGAAACACAACTTGCGGCGCAAAGGATCACATTGAACCTGCACGCTTATACCAGCAGAACAAACGAAAATCTGAGAGCTTACGGTAGTTGTACAATATCAAAATGATAAAATTTTGATAGCTTGGTTTTAATACAACTATTGATTTTCGAGTGGATTCCGATGCTTCTATATTATTTATAAACAAGGAAACTCATGTAACTATCGCCTATTTGACTAAATTATACGGTTCAAAAAGATTACAATATAGGTTTGGTCAAAATAGAGTCCCCATTGTGGGTGAACTGAAAATGAAAATTCGATGTGGGCAAATTATACAGGAGGTCTCTGTTATAGTTTTTGATGCAAGCCTACACACTAATGTCTTTGGGTTTGATTTATTCCAGGCTTTTTATTTCGAAATTAAACAAGTTGGTACAATTGAGCAAGCGAAACCAAATAAAATAAAACAGATTTGTAACAATTATACTGATATTTTTGATCCAAATCTAATAGCGGCTTCAAAATTTAAAACACGCATTCGAGATAACGCCTGGACCAGTTTCCAGTTTCCGAAATTTAAAGAAGAAATCGAACGTATAGTGAGTCAAGGCGCAAGGTCCAATTCAATTAAACAACTTCTTCCGCTGTTACTATTAACTAACATAATGGTTCATTATGTATTTGTGCAGGTTTCAAAGAAGCTATCAATGCACAAATTGATATTGATCAACATTCATTACTAACTAGGGAAACGTTAATTCGTTATTGCTATTTTGCAAAACTTTGTTGAACATTTATTTTCTGGTATAGAATGATAAGCAAATTACTTCGTTGACATCATTACCTCAGACCCGACATCGTCAACTCACATTCTTCGCTTTGCAAATATGTTTTGAATTTCAAACTCTAATAGTATAGAATCGAATATACGAAAATGACACTTTTTATAAGAGAAAACAAAGAATATGAATCGAATAATTACAGCCGACGCCGTACTACCTGATGAATCTGAGGTAAAAGTCGTAATGGAATTCGAAGGATATAGGGTTAGAGGATAGGGCTGAGTCCCGCCATAGCTCAGCTGACTTTACAAAAATTAAAGCACGAAGATAAGGTAAGAAAAAAAAAGATTTCAAGAGAATAAGTGCGCCTCTTATATGTCTGGTATTCGTCCATTATTTATCCTATATCCGTTTACTAATCGTTCCCTGTAATGAATCCGTCCGACGTTAAGTATATATGTCCGACTGCTTAGTCATAGCCCGTCCTCCAATCCTGCGCCTATCTTTAGCTTTTCTCACTTGATTTTGCCCGAACTTAGCAAAACCCAGTTTTCATTATTTTCGTCAACAGACAAATTTTTTAGGATAGCTAAAGGATTTCACTATCTGTACGCATGTTAATCCAATTTTTGTAAACAAAAAATAAATTTAGTTAACTTCTGATCAAATGCGTACTACAGTGCATTAATTATTAAGGGATGCTAAGCTGCGGCGGCCACAAGGTTCAGTTCTTCCAACAGAAAGCATTGCGGAATGCAGCATCAATCAGTAACTTGGCAGCCATTCAAGCAGTTTTATCGCCATTGGATCACCTTTGATTGTTCAATGGTATAGTGACGTTTCCCTTAATAAACATAGCGCGTTCGAGCAATCCAACTTCCAAAAAACAACTTCCAAAAGACAAAATCTTCACTCCTCATATGGGCTTTATTTTTGTTTTGATTTCCTTGTTATGGAGTATATTTTCAGGGTTTTTTTTTAGGTTTCAAGCCAACACCCTTGCTAACTAGGATCATTATTATCGAATTGGCGGAGGTAAGGTGTTTTGTTGAGCAGCTGGTATCGCTCATATCAATAATAATCACTGTGGTACATAGCGGCTATCTGCCATGCAAAGTAAATATCAAGACCACTTTCTTGTATATTTGCCCTATCGGCCATTGCACTTTTTACATTGTGCAATGATAAAAGAAAAACAGGCATAAACACAGATGGACCCTACAACGTGCGCGTTCCAAGGAATCGAAGCAATTAGAAGAATTTTTGAGAATGGTAACCACACCACATTATCCTACTTAACTTCGCTATTGTGGCTGTGCCTTTAAACCCTTTCAGTGAAATCAGTTCAAAGTCAAATACCATAGACTCTGGACCATTGTAACGCTAATGCTTCATCAGGCTTGCCAATCGATTTCGATGAAGATTTTGATAACGAAGAAGGTCCTTGTGGCATCATGTTTGGTGACTTCGCTTTTGGTTCTGAATTAATTTATAAATATGCCAACGAAGATTTCGTGTTACGTCAACAGTGTTACGAGGAGAAAGACGTTTCAATCCTTAACTTTTCTTTAATCATAAATACTCTTTCGTTATATGCAATAGATTGCTTTGCTTACATAAATTTATCCGAGTAGTTATTCCAGAAGCATTGAGAAATGACCACTGGGGCATTGTTGAAATGACATAGTTAGCCAGACAACGTGTTTGGTAGCTAAGCATTGATGGTGACATTCACCGTTTAGCTTCACATAAAAGAGGAAAAGGGGAAAAACTTGGCCGAAACCAACAACCGGTTGGGAACGTATTTAAGCCGACCTCGCCGGTCCAATTTTTAATTCCACATAGATCACGTGCTTCGATGTAATAGATCTCGATTACATGGCAAACTTTTAACAACTCTTGCAAAAAATTGGGTATCATAACGCAACTGCACCTTTTTATCCTACCTCAAGCGGAATATCCGAACGTTTTGCAGGCTATTCAAATCCAGCATTTGAAACCATATGGAGGATATACTTTCAACGAAAGATGCTGTACGCAACTACATATCTGTTTTCTGTCTAACGCCAGGGTACATCTCGAGCCGAGTTCAGACGAGGACAATCTGCTACAACACTTTGGTCTCAGCTACCTACAGAACACGTAAAAAAAACAGTGAAGAATCTGAAATTTTGATCGTACTTGCTTAATCCGCTTTTACAAAGGGAAGAAAGGCGACATCAAGAAAATTATAAAGATGATCAATCCGAAAGTGTACAACGTGGTGAAGACCGCTTTGAAAGTGCTATTTGTCGCAGCAAAAGAGAGAAACGGCGGGTTTCTTGATACATGTAATCTGATTTTAACAGACCTTAGAAGAATAGCTTATTAGTATTTATTAAGACTATTTAAAAAGGGAGTGTTGCTATGTCCATCTTCTGTTACCCTAAAATATTATTAGTCTTAAGATCTTATTATATTTTTACTAGTGCCACCTTGTTATATTGATATTGATTCGGAAGTAAGTGTAGA
This sequence comes from Glossina austeni, assembly GCA_000688735.1. Lineage (NCBI taxonomy): Eukaryota > Metazoa > Arthropoda > Insecta > Diptera > Glossinidae > Glossina > Glossina austeni. The sequence goes on along the minus strand of KK502854.1, from coordinate 140,427 downwards.
TATAAAGTGAATTATAAAATTATAATAATGCCATATGTGGATTGATTAACGTAGCTTATAAATGCACCAACGTTCCAAAGGTTGATGGGTTACAAAAAAGTAGATCAAACCTTTTTCGTACTTCGCATCCATACAAATACGAACGTATTATTATTATTACTATTATACAAATTTAGCTAGAGAATAAATTCTAAGACTAAGGTCTCAAAGCAATAAAATCTAACGCTTTGGGCTTTATTTTTATTAATATTATTATTATTGTTATTATTAAAACCACTACCGCACTTGAGATTTGAACCCACGACCATTGAATTGCTACCCGAGACTCTTGCCTACTCGACCACTCAGGCGGATAAAAATACGAACTTAAAATCCGTATACTTCTCGGTAACTCAAGCTTCTGTATTCGTTTAGTAACTTAATCTCCTGTATTCATATGGATCGGAACTTGACAATGCTCTCTTATAAAATATGGACGAAAGAATTTTTTAGTATTCTACCCGCTCTTGTTCTATCCCCATTATAAGCTTTTTATTGTTTCTTTACTTGCCGACCAGAAAAGTCATTCGTTTCGGTTTGATAAATTTACATACATTTAGTGAAGTGTGATTATTCAAAAAGTAATAAAATTATAAAAATTTTGAAATAAAGTGGAAAACGAAGGAAAAAGGTAATAAAACAACTCTCGATAAAGCAAATTGGGCAGAACTCGACAACTTTTTTAGACGTTTAAATTTGCGTTCGATTCAAATTGAGTTCCTAGGACGGCCATTTGATAAGGCAGGCATCCTTTAAAGGAATTCTGTTTAAATGTAGATGTAGCACAAGACTCTGTTCTTTCTCCCTCTCTATTCTAGGTGCTCATTAACAACTTCCTGTGCATAACAGAGTGCCCTATCTATTCTGCTATATCCAGCCGAAATCAGAGCGTAACTCGCATGTGTGGACGGGGACTCTCAAACTTTGCTTGGAGCCCTCGAACGACGAAAGTGTGTTCAAAACCCACGATAACATGAGTGTCAGCGTAATGCGGGTTATGTTGCGCTTATGTACAGGTACATTGGGTGCAAGTGTTCCACAGAGATAAAACCGATTCCTCAAACAATAAAATCCTTTAACAGGACCACATGGCTTTCTTCGCGTTCTAGGCCATTCGTTCTGGAGTGAACGTACACTAAAGTGGCTCGTCGTTTTTTAATCGTCCGCTTTTGGACTACTAATACTGGTCCTCATATCTCCACTTTCAAGTCGAACGTTCACAAATACCACTTCCTTTCTCCGCCCGTTAAAAGAATGTGTTCAAACCAGAGCTTTTTTCTACCAAACCCACATGCTTTTTCTATAAATAACATATCTACATATTAGGGCAATCAATGGTACAACAAGAAAAACGTTGCTGTACCTTTTCATGTTTTTAAGAAAAACAAAGAGGAGACTGTTACTACTGAGTGTGTGGGAGCGGAGAAAATCAAGCGAGTCGCATTCGATTTTTCGTGCAAGACTTTTAGTAAGAATCTCAACATTTCTTTTTCTGGAAAAATTTACGTAACAAACCACGTTCAAATATTTTCTTTACGGGGAAAACAATCTACGTTCTCAGAAATTTTTTTTAATGGGTTAGTGAATGCTTTCAACCGTTTAGGATTAAAATTAAAGCCTCGACCTCTTTCCCAAACGTTCGCAAACCGACGCCTTTGTCAAATATATCCATAGGGGATAGTTATAGCTTAATGTCTTAGTCGTTAAGTACCAACTTATGTACTTTTCAAATTTTCAGCAAAAACACATGGGCCGCAGAGTCCGTTCAATTCAAGAATGGACGGCTACAGAATTGCATATTTTAATATTTTTTAGAAACAATTTGTTTTTTTTACACTTAAATGTATGTCTAACAAACTTTTTGAGCATTGTTATTCCACCATCTTTCGCTCCATCATAATAAACTTGTAGGAGATTGTTTTTTAGGCAGTTTCGATGGTTTTTAAACAAACGTTTAGCCGAGTCATTCTACAGTTCTCTGAAAGGAAAACATGCGGCAGTAGTTTCACTTCCCGTCAAAGTGTTTTACAATTTTTATAAATTCGCTTAAATAATAGATTATTTAGAATTCGACTCAAGAAACATATAATCTTTCGAAGATAATTCATATTTATTTATTTACACATGAAATGCAGCTAAAGTAAATTAATAGTTGAATGCAAATGACTCTTTATGATAAGTATTAAAAACTATTACAAAGAATTTAAAGAAAAATAAAACAAATATAAAAAGGCCTTGGCGAATTCGTAGCGCGCGGGTTTTTGTAGACTCCGTGTTTTTGGCTTCGATTACGATGACAAATAAATTTGAAAAACTCAAAACACTTGTGAATGAGAAATGTGTAAGAAAAACATGCGACCGATTAAAATGTTTGTTCGACTCCAAGGGATATCGCTTTTAATATGCAGCAGTTGAATAAAGGGAAAGAGATGGTAGTCTGTGGTTTAGCAAAAACTTAAAATGCTTAAAAAAATGAAAAAGACACCATATTTATAACCGCTACAAGAGCTCGAAGTTGACTGCCGCATATGTAAACAATATGATTGCCCGTAAGGACTATAATGTCCAGAATAAGCTGTGCTATTCTAATTGCTTGCAGATGGTGAAGTTAAACAATGTTCAATTTGCAGATGATACCGTGATTCGGTATACGTCTGTACCAATATGACCAACATAAACCCATATATGAAAATCCGATTTCCAAACAACGACAATATAACCTTGAATTTCCTTAACTTTCCATGGTATACAGAATGGTATATGGTACAGGAACATGTTACACAGAGATAACAAATTTAAGGCTGGCTCTGAAGGTGTGCCTGGTTGTGTACTGAGAAACAGTGCCCTAAATTTATTTGCACAGTTGACTAACCTTTGTAATCTATCTATTGCTTCTGACTACTTCCCATTAAAGTAGAAAAAATCATTCATTACTCCGCTTTTCAAGGACGGTCGTAAAACGCATATTTTTAATTACAGGGTATTGTTATGCTAAGGTCCATTCCCAAGTTATTTTAGAAAATAGTAAGTAATAAGTTGTCGTCATAAATTTTGCAAACTATCTCAAACTAGATCAACGACTTTCAACTTATTCGAACTCCTTACCTTAATATATGAATCCTTCATCGTTCGGAAACACAGCAAGGCCAAGGTAAGGTCAATCACTGCACACTTGTATACAAATTAGGAGATATTGGCTTTAACGAACATTTTGTAAAATGGATACGTTCACATCCCACCTTAAGGACTCAACATGTACTGTGTAGCCACGTAACCTCTAAAGAAATCGTTGTACATTCGAGATAATCATTGCGGCTCTGCTTTGTTTGTCTTATTTACGAATGACTTACCTAATGTAATAAAATACTGTCGTATTTTGATATATTCGGATGTGGTTAAGCTGATTTTCAGCGCGAGTGGTAATCAAACACAAATCTATTTTCAAGAGAACATTGACAATTTTTACAAACTGTGCTGTATTAATTTGATATTCCGGAATATTAGCAAATGTAACCACATGGTCTTCTGCCGAACCAATGCGTTGAATAGATCTTATGAAATCAAGAACGTGAACATTTATAAACCATATTCTCTTACTGGAGTCCTATTTGACAGAAAACTATCGATCAATGCACCCCTTAAATTACCGTTAAAAAGCAGAAAGTATATTGGGCTTCATTGAGCGTTGGGTCAACGACTTTGGCGATCCTTACACTACTCGGTTGCTATATATATCGCTAGTGAGGTCTATTCGGGAATATTGAAACTTCAAATCTCTTTTATGAATAAGACGAGACTTTTCGACTGCTAACTCTGATTTATCAGCAAATTACCTATGTCCGATAACTAATTTGGATTCAATTCCTAATCTGGTTATTTCTGAAAATGACGTTTTTGAAGGGTTGAGTTCTCTAAAATACAGTTGTGCGCCTGGACCTGATGGAATTCCATCATGCGTACTTAAATTCTGCGCTGTCGAGCTATGTGATGTTATCTCAGAGATTTTTAACCAGTTCTTGAATTTAGGTGTTTTCCCTTTGATTTGGAAGAGTAGTTTCCTTATTCCCATTCACAAAAGTGGAAGTAGACAACTTATTGAGAACTACTGAGGCATTGCCAAGTGGAGTGTCTTGCCTAAGCTGTTTGAGCGCATTGTGACTCAGCATTTGGCCTTTGCCATCAAATCATATATTTCTCCACTCCAACATGGCTTTCGAAAAGGAAGATCTACAGTCAACAATCTGTTAGAGTTTACTTGTCATGTTTTCAAGGCTTGTTTTAGTGGCTCTCGCACTGATGTCATGTGCACTGATTTAAGCAAAGCGTTTAATTTGGTTAAGCATAACTTACTTATCTTTAAACTTCAAGCCTCTGGCTTCCCTTCCCATTTAGTGAAATGGATAAGCTGTTATCTACATAATAAGTCATTCAGGGTTTTGTTTCACTTCATCGCCTCACATGAAATCCCTGTGACGTCTGACGTACCTTAAGGGAGCCGCTTAGGACCCATTTTGTTTAAATCATACATTAAGGATTTGCCCTGGCTGAGTAAATCCAGCCAGATCTTAATGTATGCTGTTGATGTGAAACTGTTTTCTTCCTTTTCCTTAGAATCGCAATCACTTAAGCTTGAAACTGACCTGAATAATTTGGTGGCATGGTGCTCGTCGAATCATATGGCGCTAAACCTAAATAAATGTAAGAAGCTTTCTTTTTCAAGAAGGAAGTCATTCATTACCCACTATTTCATAGATTCGCGCAAGTTGGAGCACGTCGATTCGTTCACGGATTTAGGCGTTCTCTTTGAGCATAGGTTACGTTTTAACTTGCTTATTAAGCTAATATTGAGTTAAACAAAGCTAGGGCCGCTCTTGGTTTTATAAAGAGATAGTCAAAAGAGCTTGATGATCCTTACATTACGAAAAGGCTGTACATGTGTTAGACCTGCATTCGAGTAAGCCTCTGCTGTGTAGTCTCCTTTTTATAGGTGCTATATAGATTCAATTGAATCTGTTCAAAAGCAATTCTTGCTGTTTGCCCTTAGGAATTTGGGTTGCCTCTCTTCCCCACTATGAAAATAGGTTGCTTCTGTTATCCCTACCGTCGCTTGAGAAATGTAGATTTATTCTTCACGTTTCCTTCTTAATTAAAGAAATAAAGTACTATTGACTCGCCCGCATTACTTGGTGAGATAAGCTTTAATGTCCTTAACCGCTTCTCTAGGCACTTTATCTTAAGCTTAATCAATGTAAATACAATTACGAGCTGTTTAACCTGCTCAGAGTTGTTTACAGAAACCTAAATGATGTCTCTCACTTATCGGACTCTTTAAAGTCTATTAAAGCAACTTTGCTTAATACGCGCGATCTATTTATGCCGTACTCAAACTAACTCGCATTCTTAATATCTCTTTTTTTTTTTATTTCGAAAATTACATGGTGATGGATCTGTTCTTGTTGCTGGGTGTGCTACTGTGCTGGTTGTGTACATGCTTCCCTTTTTTTATTATTTATTTATACGTGAATTATTATTTTTAAGTTACTTTGTTTTTATTACTCTTGTTTTTCATATCTTCCTTTATGTTGTATACTAGTTTTTAAAACAATTAGTATAAGATTTACTCTTAAGATGTATACGAATTCGACTGTTAATTTTGTTTAGTTGAATTTCATGATTAAGTAAAATAAAAAATAAAATAACTACGGTTTGGTTATCTGAAAACCACAATATGATCTTTATCGTAAACAGATTGGGTCTGTACAAAAACAGTGTGTACTGTTTTGCTTGCGATGTTTGCCCTGGAATCCTAACATCCGCGTTCGCTTATAAAGCTGCCCACTCTTGAAGGCAGACGAGTTATTCTTAATGCGCCCTTTGTTCACGAGCTGCTGGCTGGCATTTCTGATTCTGTATACTTCTTATCTAAAGTATACTTAAATGTTCCACAGCGAATATCGAAGCATTTTCCATTGCCTAATATCAATTACTATAGAACAAACTGTGGCAACAATGACCCTGTCCGTAGACTGCCGAAACAATACAATGAGAACTACAATCTGATCGACTGTGGCGTAAGTGCTGCTACCAGGAACTCGATTATCAAATACTTTAACGCAGTGGTTTCCAACCTTTTCGTACCGGCGCCCCCCTTTTTAAAAAAAAAATTAATGCGCCCCCCTTTAAAAAAACAAATTGTTGCGTCCCGTTAATTTATCATCCGGTATCCGGTACCTTTTCAATCATTAATCGAGATCGATACTTTGTTTTTAAGACAGCTACTGTAGAAAACCCAGTTTCACATAGGTAAGATATTACAAATGGCAATAAAATTTCTAAAGCATTGTTTGTCAAAGTAGGAAAATCGCTTTTTACTCGTAGCCAAAACGTAACAATATTATTTTCATCTCGAAACATCTGCTTTAATGTGCTATCACTAGATAAGTTAATTATCATTTCCTGCTTAGGTATGCTGCTGATTCATTTTTTTGACACCTATTTGATTTTTTTGGTTTGTATTTGAAAATGATATTTTGAAAACAGCTACATACCCATGTTGCAAAAGTATCGCGCCCCACAGGTTGACAACCGCTGCTTTAACTTAAGACCTTATTCGACCCGCCGAATACCGCGTGTGTTCATGTTTAATGTTTTTCTACTTTTTATGTTTAAGGGTATATTTATGATGTCTGCAATATTTGATTATATGGTACTTATATTGGTTGATGTGCACATTGCAGTCAATAAATATATAATAACAAATATATATAAATAATAAAATGAAAATAATTTATGTGGAAACTGAAGAAAAAGAAAAAGAAGCATGTACAAATCGAGCGCAGACGCACACACGCAACCGCCGTAAATCCGAATGGGGAGTGAACCAAGTAACAATCGACAAAAGCAATTTGTTTTCATAAGGAGGCAAGGAGACAAGCGAGTCTCAACCCAACTTCCTACGGGAAAACGGGCGAATGCAGACTCGTTTTTAGCTAAGTTTCAGTAACAACGAAACGGTAGAGCTCTGTGCCTGCTGAATTTAAGTAAGGAGACTCATTTTTATGATTTAGGTCTCTAACATTACTGGGGTTGACAAAGTATTCTGTATTGTGCCGCTAGAGGAACTGCATAATTATTATTTCAAGGACTACTCCGCGGACTGAATTCCGTTGTTAAGTGTCCCAATTACCAGACTTTAACCTTCGTATTTTCCGCCGGTTCTAGTTTCAGATGGAGATAGTTTAAAGATGCTAATACGGGTAAAAGTAAGAGATGGGGCTTTTGCGGCAAGGCGACTTTTCACATTATCGCATGGGCTTTCCGGTGGCAATCTTGAAGCAAACATTGCTTTTCGAGGCGATATCGCTGGCAAGGAGGCAACATTCGTATTTGGAACGTTAGGAACTGGGGAGAGAGAATTTTAAGATGGGGCGAAGAAGCAATAGAGGGACTCTGCGTGCTTCTGTAACGTGGAGCTCTGCAGATGCATCGGCAAAGCTAGAAGGAGAAAGAAAGGAGGATATATTATTTTTCTTATATATTTTTGAGATTTGGACCGAATGTAACTATCAAGGGAAGACCATTTTTCGCATAAGCGTAGTTGATACGAGCAAGTCTGCTCGGCTTATAAGTCTTATTAGCTAAGTTTTCAGTGGAAGAAAGATTGATATTATTTGAAGGCAAGAATAGAGAGCCCGATACCTTCGCCGGATTTGACGATGAAAGGTCCACAAGCATAATCGTGAGTAGTGAAAAAGACATTCACCAATATGCTATGTGCGAAATCCGGAGTGAAGGACCGGAAGTTACGTTACGTTTGACGAGGAACTGAATGCTGTAAGTAGCAGTGCTCGTCGAACGTCGTTCCCGCTTTTTCCAGACAATGCTTTTAGTTTCTTAAGAATATGCGGAAAAACTTTTCTTGTTTCCATGAAAAGCTTATAAAAGTCTATATCTCGCTTTATGCAGTCGAGACATAACCAAAGTTTGACCTTTTGGTGGATCTTATTATACGTCTGTAGCTCGGGCAACAATACCCGCAAAATTCTGGCCCCATCGCTCACAAAGCCAGATTCAGGGCCTGTTTTGGTTTTATGCAACATATTTCTTTCTTTTTGTCTGCAACGTCTGGAAGGTCTTATCGCAGACTCATAATATATCAAACGCACATATAGCTTGCCGCCCACACTTTTTTCTTTAAATTTTGCAATTGCTATCAGAGATGCTTTAATTCTTATTGCTATCTGTTGCAAATGTCTGAGAAATTAACAATATAAACGAACAAAACAATAAAAGTGGATGTACCATTATACTTATACTTAAATATATAAATATTATATGTTATTACTATTATTATTATTAAATAAACCGAACATTCCGAACATAAACCGATCATTCGACCTTACGTAATTAACAAGTGCTATAAAAGAAGTAATAATGTATCAAGTGGACACCTGCTACCATGGATATATATATATATATATTCATAAGCACAAAGTACCCGCATCATGCCAATGTTCAAAAGTTTCGAGAGTTTTGCACACATTTTCGTGGCCTTTGAGCATCTGAGCTCTTTGCTGCATGCGGTCGTGAGCCTTCAGGCAAGATCTTACGCTCCTAGCGCGACAATTGGAATGTATGTTCTGTCTAACGACGGACAATTTTTTGTTGTTCATATGAAGAACATCAAAATTACTTGATTTTTCTATATTGACGTCACTAGAGAGGAGATATTGTTTACCATTTGTTCTGTACGATAAGAGAAAGCATTGAGCAAAATTTGCAATTGATGCCAATTGCAATTAGTTTCGAAGTAATAGCAATGCCATATTCAATCGTATGTCTTAGGCACACGCAATGCGACAATATTATCCTCGCTAAGTCACGTTGCGTTGGATGCTAAGCATTTCGTGAAATGATAATTGGCCATGTTTTCTCTCATTTTGGCTGTACACTTCCTGGCGAAGTTGCGTAATGGTGTGGTGCGGAGTGTTGCTAGTGTTGAGAGGGCTAGCTTATCGGCCTTCGTTCGAAAGAATATATGATAAATAGGAGTTCAAAGCATACATTTCAGCTAACGTATTAGCTTTATCGGCCAGGTCAAATGGTATTTTTCCGTTTTTCAGAATAATCGCAGTTGGTGAGGCAGGTTGATTGATAGATTAATTTCATATGTTCTCGACGAAAGATATATTGATGAATTTAGATTGAATTTCATACCAAATATTGAGCACAGAGGCTAGCGCTACGAGTCCTTTCTTCATATAGTAGTATTAACATATAATAATGTTACGGAGATCCCAAATTAGCGGAAAAGCAGGTTAACAGATTGAAAATGAAGCCATGATCTTAGGTAATAGTAATATGCTTGTCAAAATGTATATAAATAGACTAGTTGCGGAAGGCAGAGTCAATCGGACAAGAGAATTTGAGAATGAAAACAATATTAGAGTTGAGAAGTCGAGAGTATTGCCAAAGTAAAATGTAAATTATCCTTCCATTAAAGAAATTAATTGTAAATAAAAGAGTCTTGAAGTGAAAACGTGCAAGCGTGTTTCTCTTAAAAAGAAAATCCACGATCTGGCGATACGAACCAGATTCCAGAAAAGCGAATTTCGTAACAATAATATTAGCACTTTCACGTGTAATATTTTATTCACCGTATTACGAAATGTATACATTTTGGCTAGTGAAAACATCAACGGAAGTCCGAAAAATGTCATATATGTGTGTTGTTCCTTTAGCTTACTATAGATTTATTCTAAGGATCTCCAAAATAATTAAAGACGTCTTCGAACATCTGTCATCACAGAGTAAGCTTTGTTCACTTTGTTGGAAATTATATATAAATTATAAAATAACAAAGAAAACTAGATTTTGGATGTTTACCTGATTTTCTCTTGTCGCTGCATTCTCTTTTACGCTTTTTTGCCGTAAAAAGCTTAACTTGCTGCGTTGTCTCGTGCTCGTGCATGAAAACGCGTCATTTAAGACTATCGCGTGGCTATTTAAATTTTCTCCTGCTTGTTTATATGCGCTTTTGGTTTCTGTACTCTTGTTGGTTACCTTATTACCCAATTTTCTTTTTTTCTTTATTATTAAACTATGGTAATGCTGAATCAACAACAACAATGACAACATCATTACCGTCATCATCTGCAGCATTAACATTAATATCAACATAAACGAGAAAAAAAGAACCACAAGGTAGTAGTGGTCGAGTGTATTAACTTTTCAGTTTTTTCTTGTTGCAGTTGTCATTTTTGCTTCTTTTTGGGTTACGCTCGAGATAAAAAACTCATTTTGATGACATTTCACTGATTAAAAATGTCCCTGCTATAGTTATTGTTGTTGTTGTTGTTGGTGATGACTTGACATTACAACGCATCATAACTGAACTAAGAAGCAAGAGGATGAAGAGTTAGTTCTCATCATTTACTAGCACTATGGCAACGTGAAAATTGTTATCATGCATATTTATATTAACTTTGATGAGCTTTTTTTATTATCATACACATATAATTTTAATGGCAACCTGCAGTTTTGTTGCTCACATATTATGAAGTGATGGTAAATGTGATAGAACCGCAAAACCAAGAGCACTTAAGCATGTCAAAAAGAAAATGGTTAGGTTTCTAAAACGGCAATGTTATGACAAAATGTTAACCAAGAAGGAAAAATTGAGATGAGATGAGGGGAGATGCGTATATTAAGTTCCTACAACTCATTCTAAACCGTTTCTTTTCTATATTTTATGTTCTCATTTCATCATATTATTGCGTACTATGTTATTTTGTAACCAAAACTCAAAAATCTTTTCGGCTCCTTGCTGTTTGTAAGATTTCACCTATGGTTGTCAGCCCTGTCCAATTTCGAATATTACACAGTGGCAACATTTCTTTTCTGTCCATGCTCCCATCCTCTTCGATACACTCTTCCACAGCTAAGTGTAGGAGTTCAGCTTTTCCCAAAGTACCAAGTGTCCAAAATAGGAATAGAAAGAGAAGGAATAGGCTCATTTTCCGACTTGCTAGAATTTTCTCATATTTCCTCTACGAACATCCAGTTATTTCTTTTCTTCTTTTTATTTCTACGTCGCTGTTCCAATCTTCGTGTAATATGGATCCAAGATATAACAACGTAGAAACCCTTTCTACCTTTTGCCTACTAATTAATAGAATTGGATTTGCATTTTGAATTTTCTCTCGACTTACAATCATAAATTTGGTTTTGATATTTAGGTTTAACTTTTGATCATCTACGTTTAAAACTATCGTCTGATCATGCATATTATCTGCTAGCGTATCGGATGTTATTGATGGATTGCTCGTTGACCCTAATGCCTACTTCAATCCTTTGAACAGCTTCTTGAAAGATTATCTTAGAGTAGACGTTAAAAGAAGAGGAAACAAAATTCACCCTTAGCCAGCCCCTCTGCTTATAGGAATAGGATTTATTCTGGCATCGTTGCCTGGGACTTCTGGTGTTTGTCTCCAATACAAATTTTTGATGGAGCGTATATCTTTTCCTTCAATACTAAGATCTTTCAGGATATCTATTAACTTATCATGCCGTATTTTGTTAAGCGCTCTTTCGTAATCTATGAAGCAAACGTCTTTATGCACATCGTTGCCGTTGTTGACAAGAACCTGAACGCAGAATAAAGCCTCTCCGGTGCCCAAGCTTTTCCGGAAATCAAACTGAGTACGGCTAAATGACGATGATGTTAGCTGTTAAGGAAGTTTAACTGCATATGCGTACTTAGTTGCGCAGGTTTACAGTGATGTCGTCCTCTGCATTGGTGCAGAGGTTTACGCTGCGAAAACTTCATTGATATATATCCGTGTTGGTTCACCGACAACTTGTTTTATCTTTCAGACACACTTATTTACGTTAAAAGAATCATTAGTTGCATGTTATTTGGAGACCGTAACGACTGCATATTTAGAATTTAATGTGTTAGCATCAATCATTTAAATTGTAGACGTTTGAATTTCGCGTTTTCCAATTTTTATTATGTGCTCTCTATACACAATCTATTAGCCATTACATCTGCACTATTGTGTCTTGGTGGCCATTGTACTTTTCTGTCTAGTAGGCGTTGCTACATACCTCCACAATATAAATAATCTGACGTTAAATTTATGATTTTTTCCCAAACTGTGTACGTGGCCTCATCATCATCGGCTTTAGCATTTTTTCGCCTTAGCTATTTTTGAACATTTTTATGAGTTTTAGAAAAGTACAATTTTATTACATTTTATTAGAAATCGTTTATTTTTAATAATAATTTTCTTTATACTTTTAGTTTTTCTTTTTTATGTTTGTTTTTGCAAACGTAAAAACCGCACAAAAGCAATTTACTCCACATGTTCCTAGCAAAGAACAATGGTATGTAACTTGGAAATAATTTTATATAATTTTTCTTCTTTTGATGCAAAAATACCATATTATCAAAACTCATCTGGAGAAATAACCGAATAGTGCTATTAAAAAAAAAGAAAGGAGCGGGAATATCGTTTGCAGATACTGTTACTAATGTTGGCAACATGAAAATTGCACACAAAATTCTCACATAAAAATATTTTAAGAAATTTTTGATGTTTTTTTTCTTATTTTTCTTCTTTTTCACTTTATGTTATAAGAGAGAATGTATTATGAAAAGATAAACGTATAAGAGAAGAGAAGAAAAAAACATTCATTTTTGATAATTTTTCATCATTTGTTAAGTTGTTGCTAACGTGGTCGTTGTTCTTGGTGTTTCTTTTTGGAAAGATGGTGTTGCTATTGGCAAACATTAGCCACATCTGATGCCAAAAAATGTAATTAGATTTCAACCGCATACACATAGATACGCAATGTAAATGACAGTTATAAGCTTGTTTTTGTTACTGTCGCCTCTGTTGACTATGCCGTGCTATGCTTTGTTTTTACTATAGCAACGTGTTAAATCTTATTCTTAGCCTTTATACGGATATTGCTTAATATCAACTTAGTTGACCATAAATGCCTTAGCATGGCAACAGTTAACGATATTAATAATGAGAAATAGAAGGAGACTAACAAGAAGAAACAGATAGTTTTTATAATAAGAATGATTTAAAATAAAGAAATTACTGTATGTTGTATTACCGCAAAAAGAATTACAATTTTTCTTTTATATATATTTCACATGTAATTATCAGACGTGGATATTGAACTTAACTTGCCTTGCGGATTTTAGTGTCCAGGAGATTCAGCTCCTCTTAGAGCTCTGACAATATGTACATGTATATATACAAGTTGAGTGCAGCATAACTACAGATATGTAACATGCTGAGGTTGGTTGTGAACACGCCAACGACAGCATGAAGGCAAAAGCGATAATAGAAATTAAATTAAATAAAAGAAATTAAATTGTCTGATATTAAAAATATCTATGTCGTACTTCGTTGGCGTTAGACGTTAGATGCTGGCTTTATCAGTTCAGATTCACATACGCTACAGATCATTGCAAAAGCAAAACTAAACACACAGCTTCCAATTTCTACAGAATTCCCTAGAATGTTTTGCTTTTAAAAAAGCTTACATTATAATATGTCTATTACACCAAGAATATATATGTCTATAATATTGAGTTCAAAAGTTACTTGCGAAAAGTGGCTAATTTTACACTATTGTCTCTACCATTAGAACAGGTGGATGTGATTTGTTTGCTACTAACGCCCATCATATAAGAACCTGAAATATTAGCAATTTTTCCTTATTTTCGTCTATAGCTTTCAATCATTAATTGTGCACGTATCAGTCAACGAAACGGGACCATTTTTGAACTGAACATGCGGGCGTTCCCGAAATATCTTCACGGACTCGAAGGTTATAGGCAAAAATACAAAAAAATGCCAGTGCTTTTCTGGTGTTTTTTCAGCTTTTTCTATATTGTAAACGTGCGTATAAGCCGATCTCTCCAATTTTTTAAGTTCATATTCCTCATCATAAAACAAATGTTCAATTTCACAAATGTGTTAAATTTCGATTTCGTACTTTCATTTTTCTCATAGCGCTGGGAATAGTTATATACAATCGGCAGGTCGAAGACTAGACCAGATATGGAAAAACTGATTGTATGTTTAAAGGCCTCTTCTCAAAAGCAAAAGTGATGAAAAAATTTTTAAACTTTCTATAACCAATCGTTCTATAATCAATTGTTTTAAGCTCCAAAATTCCAAAACCCATATTACGCTACGGGATAGGTGTAGTACGATGTTTTAAATTTGTGTTTTTCTCTATATTATATCTTGTAGCTGCACTTGAAATGCGTCATGAATCGTTAGCTAGAATTCTGGCGGAATTTGCCTATCATATTCTCTCTCTTAAATGCTTATTTTAAGTTAACAAAAAAAATAAATATATAAAAAATAGAATAAAATTTCATTTTCTGCGTTGCAAGTGTAATCGTAGGCAAGTGTAATCGTAGGCAAGTACGTAAAAAGTAAATATAAAAGATTATTTATTACGCTTATTAAAATGTGACATTAATATTAATAAATAAATATTATTAAATAAACTACGTACTTTATTTCCTAAAATAGCTTGAAATGAAAAGGGCAACCTGAAATTAATCTGAATAGGCAACGTGTATCTTTTACCATGAAATTAGATTTATAAGATTATTAACTTAATCATGGTCGCACAAATATTTTAAGCTTTAGTGTAGTTTTAATAAAAAAAATAATTTTACAAAAACTTAACATAATAAAGTTATGTTCTCTCAGTCAACGTTCATAGGAAATTATTTTAACTCATAAAATGTTAACGACCGATATAGAGACTGATTTAGAAACAGAAACCTGTTTTTACGTTTAAAATTTGCTTGTAATACAATAGAGTGAGAAGTATTGTTAAAAGAATTCGAGAGTGTTTTTTATGTAATCATATTAACTCATAGAAATTGCGTAAAGAGAATTTGATTTTGCTTTAGTTCATTTCATAGCTTTGAGTGTATTGCACATGTGCAAGTAACGTTAAGAATATATGTAATTTATATGGAAAAATAAAGGCAATTAAAATAATAAAAAAAACAAGTTGCATCATCGACATCTAACGAATGATGTCTTTTGTAATTAACAAAAACTTCCTAAAATTATTAACAAGTCTATCAGCGCCATTATGGCTGTGCTTGCTAATACTGGTGCTTTTCCCGGCGGCTTTAAAAAGCTATAAATTTTTAGGCGTTTTACATTTCGCCTCTAAATCTCATTACATAGTAGGTTCCTCACTATTGAAGGCTCTAGCTAATAAAGGTCATGAAGTAACAGTTGTAACATCATTTACCGAGCAGAAACCTATAAAAAATTATAACGAGATTCATTTAAAGAGTGTTTTGAAAATAATGGATGGTAAATTATACGTAAATAAAACTTAATTTTAGCTACTGCTAATTAATTTTTCTTTAATTGCATATAGAAAAAACCGACGAGTTGCTTGAAACAAATAGAAACTCCTTATTAACCAATATTATGAGTTTCCACCAAATGGGTTTAAGGCTGACTGATATAGTGCTTAACGATCCGAATGTTCAATCATTGATCACTTCCAATCAAACATTCGATGCAGTCATATGTGAAGTATTCTTGGGTGAAGCTCTATACGGCTTAAGCGAACATTTTAAAGCTCCATTAATTGGTCTGGGAACATTCGGTGCCATATCCTGGAATACCGATATGGTAAGTTGTCAACATTACCATGCATGGACTCGTGTTTAAGGTTTGGAAAGCTCTTTGAAATCTGTAGGATAAGTTCCTTGCTGGCTCCTTTTTATGATCTGCAACAATCAAATGTTACAACATTTCTGATTGTAAGTTCCGAGCACAAAATTTAGGCGAACACCACTATAAGTTGAACGACAAGTATGTATGCAGCGACCCCAGAGAAAATAGTTTATGGAGCCGAATAGTATCAGTTATTGGACAATTTGTTAAACGTTGACAGGACTTGCTTTCTGCAAATGTCGACCTATTCGTAATCTAACCCACGAATAAGACGCCGTGTGACTGCATAAGTAGAAATCAATGCCTTCTTTTCCTTAACGAATTCAAAAGGTTTTTTTACGGACATGACATGCTAAAGACACAGTTGACATTTGCTTTAAAGACCACTAAGCATAACGATCCAAGCTAATCGATCTTGTTATGTATAAACGTTTAAGAAAATGTCCACGGGATAGTAGTACAGAGGTTTGGAGCAAATTCGAATAATGAGTTAATTAGCCGCTTAAAGTTGATGAAACCAAAGCAAAGGTACCAAGCGCCATGCAACAACTCACGAAGTCACTGAATGTTTAAATTTATCGAATTCGGCCATTCATGATCAAATGAGTATCCGAATAATCTAATATAAAGACATCAGACGGACAAAAGAACAGGCCAAAAAGATTTGTGAAATGAGTTTGAATCAAATCGCATAAAAAAAAGTTAATTCTACTCCAAACCATTCTGGATGTTGAATACGTATGGATAAACTTAATATATGCTTACTCCAAGTGCCGTAGGGTGCCGTTGTGCACAACATACAACATGCATGGTACATAAACAATGCAAATGAGTGAAAATAAATCGATTTGGTAGCACACCAACTTCTAATCCTATCAAATAGTGCAATAATTTGTCACTAAATCAAAGAAGTAAACGAGGGGATTTCAACACGATTGCATTCAAATTAGAATTTTATGAAGATTTTAAATTGTCGTAGGACAAGATGGAATATGCACTGGAATAACCATTGAAAACTTATTACACACACCTTCTTATGCAGACTAAGCAATTTCCTATGAATCTAGAACTTGTGTGAACAAATTTCAAATTAAAGGTGATTAATAGGTTGGTTGGATGACGTTGAGCAAGCTCCCTGAATTAAAATATAATTTTTTCTTTCACTAATTATCGCAGACTTATGTCATTTTACCTTATAGGTCGGATCACCGTCACCACCATCATACGTACCTTATCCTCTGCTCCCATTAACTGATCACATGTCTTTTTGGGAACGTTTGGGAAATTTGGCTGTCATCACTTTCGAACGTATATTTTTGGATTTGTATTATCTGCCTCGTCAAAGTGAGTTGTATAGAAAATATTTTCCTCACTTGGAGAAGTCAATGCTGAATGTACGCCGTAGTGCAGCTTTAGTATTATTAAACACACATTATTCATTAACATTTACTCGTCCATATGTACCAAATCAAATCGAAGTGGGTGGAATGCATATCAAACCTTCGAGTCCACCTTATTCAAAGGATTTGGTTGACTTTATCGACAACGCCTCAGAAGGCGTCATCTATTTCTCTATGGGTTCGAATATCAAAAGTAAAAAAATTCCGTTGACTAAAAGGGAAGAAATTTTGAATGCTTTCCGCCAACTTAAACAAAAAGTGTTGTGGAAATTTGAAGATCCCTATCTAACCAATAAGCCGGACAATGTTCTGATACGTGACTGGTTTCCTCAAGATTTTATATTAGCTCAACCGCAAGTCAAAGCTTTCGTAACACATGGCGGCCTTTTAAGTATTCAAGAGACTGTCTTCTATGGCAAACCAATTGTGGCTTTACCCATATTTGGGGATCAATTTCTGAATGCAGCTATTTCTGAACGTGAGGGTTTTGGCATTGTGTTGGACTATAAAAACTTGACTTCGATTCAATTAAAAACAGCCATTGAACGTGTGGTCAATGATAAGCAATACAAGGAAAAAGCTGAAATTATGTCTGTTCGTTTCAAAGACAGACCTGAACATCCTATGGAAAAAGCTTTATTTTGGGTGGAGTTCGTAGCGAAACACAAGGGAGCGAGATTTCTACACTGTGCTGGAGTGAATTTAAATTTTATTGAATATCATAACTTAGATGCCATATTTGTACTGTATATTGTTTCCCCGTTTTTTATTTTTCTTCAACTTTGGATTATGTACAAATTAATTGTGTTTTGCTTTAGTTATTGCTTGATTGGTAAAATATCAAAGAAACTAAAAAAAGATAAATTGAAGAAACGTTGAAGTCAATAACGCTAAGTAATTGTTTGTTAGTAAGTATTTGTAGATTTTGTTATACAGGGAATAAAGTGGTTAAAAATCAAAATAAAAATTACTTTACCCGAGCTCATGTTCTCTTGGTACATGTAAATATGGACGTGAGACGGTAATAAACAATTCACCAGGATCTTCTACTTCAACTTGCCTTCTCAACATTTTACGTTTTTCTCGCCTTACTGTTTTACTTACGTACCTAAATAAGCTGCCTGGATAGTTTAGTGGCTCATCCTAACTTCTAAACACCATGTTGTTTATGAACCTGCCTTAAATAATGTCTTTAACATTGAGTTTGCTGACGTTTTACGACGTTTTACCCGTATATTAAACCAGTCGATTTAAGGGGTAACTTTTGTGAATCGACACAGTCGCAAAAATAAGGATACGAAACTGAAATTGGCACAAATGTTTCCTTAAAAATGGGCATGTCCCGTTCATTCGCTCACCCACAGTAGAGAAATAACTAAAACAATTTCGAAAAATACCGTCAATTTTTTTAAATTTCTGTGTGTAACTTTTGATCCCGAGAACGTATTTTTGAAAAGGTGGTACTCGAGTATTCGCCAAAACCTCCTCCGCTGTCTTGATCGTTTAATTTGTACGTCCACAATTACCGATATTCCCATTTATTCTAACGCAGATTGGACTAGATCTTATTTTCAACTGCAGATGTGTTAGTAAACCGATCGAAACCATTTTTGGAGTGAACGTGCACTTGATCCTAATAAACATCTCAATCACGGGCTTTTGGAAATATCTTCACTGGATCGAAACTTATACAGTAAACTATAAAAAAATTTGTTTTTAATTTAATTGTAATTGGGTGGAGAAAACGCTAAGTTTGTTGTGCTTAATTTTAGCTTGTTACCTTTATTCTCGCGACCGCGACGACCATCAAATTGACTGGTTTCGTTAAAGGCAAATACACGGCATGTCCCAGAAAAAGAGAAGAAGCATATTAAACAAAAATTATTTGGATATTACGCGAATCAATCGTTTCTTAAGCTATGCGCGACATGTTCATTGACTGTTATATTAATATGTTAGTGCAGTATTTGGAAGAATTTAAGTAATTGCCTTTGTATAATAGTTTGTGGACCTCAAACAAACTTACTTATATATCGCATTTGAATTGCAAATCAATTTGTTTTTGTAAGGGTAACATATATTATTAAACCCCAAAAGACGAATAATGAAAACAGTCTACACTTTTTACAATTATGTAACATTCTTTTATTTAATTTAATAATTCGATAATTATATTCAACTCAGCAGCATTCGTGTTTCAGGCTGCTTTTACACCAACACTTTGTTTCAACTTTATTTTCAGTCAATTTTTCAAAAAAAAATTTTCTTTTTCTTTAACAGATTTTCCTTGAATATGTGCACAAAAATTCACAAAATGTGTTTTCCTTGAAATTTTGTGCTTTTCCCCTGTTATGAGCAACAGCTGTTTTACCCGGTGTATCAAGTGTTTGAGCTGGCGATTTCTAATTTTTCTGTCTTATCGGTATATTTCTTTGAAAATTATTTATGTTCATTTAAAAGCAATTCCAAAAAAAAAAAAAAATAGGTTGTTGTAGTTTTATCAAGACAGACTTTGAGGAGATATGCGTCTGAGAGCGAATCGAAAGCCTTCACACTTCTACCAAGAAATTACAAGTTTTTGATAGGTTTTTGATAGAAAATCTATTATAATAAGAAATATGTCAACATTATATTGCAAGACTTCAGAAGACTTTTTCTCGAAACATGGTTTTTCAAAAGGGCTTACGGAAGTACTCCTATAATTATCATTCTTTCCATACGAATTTTTTACCGTGCCTTTAAAACAACAATCTCTGCTGAAATACATAGCGTTTTTGCAATCAGTTAATTTGGACATGTTTTATTAACAAAAGAAGGGGCCGAATATTGACTTTTTCATTAAAATTCTTGACAATTACCCAAAAATTGATTTCCAAAAAAACCTACACACTTTGCTAGCTATGGTTATTTCGGATCAACGATTTTTTTTTTTAATTCAAATTTGCCGCAAATAGGCCACAAAGTTGCTGTATTCGGACAAGTCTCACGAGAATGGCTACGGTGTTTTATAATATATTTTGTTTTATAATATATGTGTAATAATCTCTTCTAGTATTATTATGCTATTACTCTTTCTTTAGTTCGAGAGAAGTTAGAGAGAGAGAAGTGTTAGAAGTATGTTTTTTAGGCAATCTTATAATAGTGTCAAAAAAAAACAAGCCAACACATATACGGACATTTGCAGCCACATGAAGCAAAAGGAAACTACTGGTAGCTATAGAAGATGTACAATTGAAGAGCAAGAAATAAAGACAAGTCACGAGTGAAACAACCCAACAGAGGAGAAAGGAATGAAGGTAATTACAATTTACAGCATAAAATGATCAATGAAAGTGAGTGAAAAACCATTTGATTAAAGTTCTTCGAAAGCTTAATATTTAAGTCAAGATTGTCTGCAAAGGGCTTACGTTTCATTTGTAGAAGTTTAATAAGATTTTTGATAAATTTTGTCCTACACGTTGACCAAAGATTAGCATTGAAAAGCCTTTAAAATGTAAACACCAGCAAAGGCACTTAAAAACCGGAAGACTTTGTTGGCCAATATGTCTACAATCTTAACTTAATTTAAGATATAAATGCATTTAATAAGACCCTCCGTTGGCCCGTTAGCAACAAAACTATTCATAATGACCTGCCTTATCCATTCGTCGATTTTCCTCAAAATATCTTGTTATGTTGAGTTATCATGTAAATCCCTTGGGAATGTCTCTTTTGGATGAATCCAATGAGATAAGAAGATTGAAAAACCATTATATACTAGATCCTTCATATCGAAATTAATTTATTTTTGTTTCCTAAATTACTTTAATGAATTTTCTTAGTTTATATAGTTTCTCTTAAATTATTTAAACATAATGTCAACGCTATATTTTCATTGGGGGACGATGATCTGTGTTATTTTTCTTACAGTGACATTCTATTGAATCTTTTTAAGAGGATTCTGTTTCGTGTTCGACATAATTTTCTTATGCTTCGCTTTAATAAATTTTATAATTAAGCAAGAGCACACGATGACAAAGGCACCTGTTACCATAACTGCCAAAGTGTCTAAACTGTGTTTTTTCGTAAAACACATTTTTTGCGCTTTAGTTTGCATATGATAACTTCTGCGATGTCTGAGAATATATTCAGTTCAATAAATGGCCAAGTCGATAGGCTTTATAGGCTGATCATGATATATTTGCGAGATTTCTTTCACCTTTTGTTCATATTTGTTATTAGTCATAATTTCTAGTATGGTTTCCCGGAAAGATGCTTTAGTTAGATCATTAATATCGAACGATAAAGCAAAACACATTTGTTGGGACCTGTTAACGTTTGTTTCTTGATCGTAGAATAATGGCAAGCCCAGCAAGGGCTTACCATGGTAAATGGGCTCTATAGTACTTAAGAGACCACCGTGTGTAACAAACAACTTTACACGAGGTGACGCTAATATATCAGCTTGCGCAAACCAAGCGCTAATAAAAACATTATCTGCTTTGTTAGTTAAGTACGAATATTCAAATTTCCATAGTATTTTATATGGCAGAGACCCAAGAACTTAGAAGGGAGGGTGACAAGTGTTTACTTTTCATATTGGACCCTAAAGAAAAGTAAATGATCTCAGTGTATGGAGATGAATTTAAAAATTTATTTAAAGTTGAAGGTAAAATTGAACTTTTAGTTTCAATATGAAAACCACCTATTTCTATCATGTTAGGTGCGTATGGGCGGGCAAAGCTTAAAGAGAAATGTTGATTTAGCAACATTAAAGAAAAATTGGAACGTATTTGCAATAAGTCAGAGGTTAAATGAGGTAAATATTTTCTTACTCAGTGCTGTTGCTTGGGCACATGCACCCAGTAATTATATACGTGGGTTAATATATACCAATGCATATTCTGCAAACGTGATACGGTACCCATTAAATCGTCAATTATAAAATCAGTACCAAATCATGAAACGCCTATTAAAGGCACTTCAAAATGCTTAGCCAAAGCGTAAATAGCGTCCAAAGTTAAAGTTTCTACTATAACTATATCGTAACCTTCTTTTTTTATAATATCTTGTACTGCGGACCTCTTTAATACCATTTGACTGATATTACAATAAAAATCAGCAAAGTAAGTCTATTCTTCCCAAGCACTTCGAAATATTGCGTTCACTGATTTTATGAATTCTGAAATACGTCAACTGTTAATTAAAAATCAATTTGAAATTCTTTTTAAAAATACAGTTTACCATCGTAATCCTGGTGCACGTCCATTACTAAAATGTCTCGATAATTCTTTATTGGTTGTGCGGGCGTGCGTTGATTACGGTCATCTCATGACTTTTAAATGCTAATGCTTTTAAATAAGGCTGCACCAGAATATACTGCGATGGCCCTGGATAAGGGAAAATTGCTAAAATTTTGGCATTATTGGCAAATTTGCAACAACTTAAGAAAATTATAAAAAGATTAAAATTTTTGTTAAATTTCATCGTGTTCGTGCGCGTCTTGCATTTTAAAATAAAATTTCCAATTAATGTTCATAACGCAAGTTTTCTTATCACAAAATGTCACATAAAGAAGCGCGTCATTCTCATTGACAAAGAGTCAAGTTGAGAAACAGCGCTGCCAAGATACTCTCTCTATATGGAAACGACCTACGTAGCATTTTTATAAATAAAGTCTGATACGGTTGAGATTTTTAGCCATCGCCCATAATACTTAAAAGAGCAAAGATAGTGTTTACAGTTGTGTAACCGTGTAAGCAGGCGACAATGAAGTAGGCGATGATCGCCAAGAGAATCTAATCATGTTGGCAAATTTGCTGGCGATTATCGACAAATGCGTTCTCTCAGTTACGTTAAATCTGGTGACAATAAAATTGCTGTCGCTGAGGACAAATTTGCATAAGTATTGAGTATGAATTAAGCGAAGTTATTATAAATCCCGCTTTTAGATTTGCTTTGAAAAAAGATAGCTGCAAAAGAAAGATTTAAACAGCTGTTAGAAAATGAATTATTAATTCAAAAATTTTGAAAAATTAAAGAAAAATTAAATGTGTGCGAAACTCCATTTGTGAATTGTGAAGAAAAAACTAATTTGGAAAGCTTAAGAACAATTTTTTTTTTTAAATATGGAGATAAATTGAGCTGAATATAGCCTAACACAAATATCACTTTCTACCCATAGCCTAACACAAATACCACTTTCTATCCATTTGATCTTGCGTAGTTTTATTGTTAATCATATGTGTGATAAATAAACGTCGGTTTGACTCTCATTTTTAACGTTTCTCTCGGTTATTAATTTATTATAATGGAAAATTTGACGGGAAGTATTGGAAAGCTGGCGACAATGGTACCTGGTTTGCCTCTTGGCGAAAACCAATTGTCTCCTAAAAAAACGGGCGATAATCACGGCGATGATCGTCTGCTTACATAATTACCCAGGATTTTTCATTCGCCGTTCTGTTATTTTTTTAAAATTGAAATTGAAGTATGTAACGTCTGCGTGTATACGTATAGGGAGTTTCCGTTGGTCGGCTTTATCCCTGCTATTCACAGAAGGAGGAGCGTTATTCATAATAACGTTGATTAAGATCTCTTTTCATAATTCTCCGTGCACTTAGTAAAGAACAAAAGAGAACAAAATCCGATTGTATAGCATAAGGGTGGGTCTTGCAAATAAAATTAGCCTAAGGAAGAGAAAGGAAAGCGAGATCGATAAGAGTGGTCGCTTGAAGATGAAGAAAAAACCTTTCAATTTTGTAAAATAATATCGAACAGTAATAAAAAAGAAAAAAAAAGATAAAATTCTTTTTTAGAATTCCATTTAAACGAAATACAAGTCGCTGAAAATAAAATAATGGATAAACGCTAAAGAAATCTTATTTGTGTGCGAGTATAAAAATGTCATTAGATCACCATTACTATTATTTTTAATAAATTTCCAAAAAAAAAAAAACTTTCAAACTTCACCTATTAAAGACAAATATAAAATTATTTTGTAAAGACTGTGTAACGGTACTTTCTTGGGCAGGGTAGATCTCAGCCAATCCAGGGTCCGTTTCCAAGACAATTTATAAAAGATGTGTTGGACCTTCGGGTTTGGTTTTAATTTAACTTACTTATGTTATTTATTTCGTAGAGATTACCGACGCGCTTTCAGAGCGTTGGGATGAAAAAAAACCCAGCTTGGTGACCTCGACTTTTTCTCGTTGTTTGATTCTGTTTGCACGCGTGTGCACGTTTTAAATTCCATATTCGCGGGCTACTTGACGTCGGCTATGACACAATAAAGGCTTGAGCGTACTGCGACACGCTCTTTTATAGTGCTGGCCACCAAACTATCCCGTTATACAATGCTATTCTTTATAGCTATTCTTATATGTGTTGGTTTGGGTTCGATCACACTTGCTATGTTTAAATATATGTTTATATATTAAATATATGTTTGCAGGTATGTATGTTTATATGTAGGTACAATTCAATGATGAAGTATATTAAATAAGTGTTTATATATATGTTCATGTATATGTTTAAATATATATTTATATATTAAATATATGTTTTTATATATGTTCATGTATATGTTTATATATATCTTTATATATTAAATATATGTTTGTAGGGTTGTATGTTTATATGTAGGTACAATTCAATGATGAAATATGTTTATATATATGTTCATGTGTATGTTTACATATATGTTCATATATTAAATATATGTTTGTAGGTATGTAATGATATAAATTGTGATGTGTATATACAATGAAATATATATATAAAGTAATGCTTATCACTTGTGCGGGAGGAGAATGATTATAGTAAAACCTCTGTAACGGACAACTCGGACGGACTTCAATTGTACGGACGGACTCATTCTTATTTATTTCTTTTATTATTATTTTCCTTTAGTAAGGGAGCAAAACGCTTCCTTACAACTGTGTTTAAATATCTTGATGTGAGATTCACACAAGAATAAGATCTATTAAAACATACTTTAATACCCCTATAAATTAGCAAAAACATTATTGTGTACATTAAAGACAACAAGTAGCAGCTCCAAAGATAGGCTTGGCTATAGTGCATTTGTTATCGTCAATATAGAATGTCATCAGATTGAAATCGTTGAAGTTTTACCGAAATGTATTACGGCGATGTTGTGGCTGTACTAGATTCAAGGAACAAATCAAGTAAGGCGTAAATTTAAAAAGTCGTAATAAAAAAAAGGGGAAAAAATTACAAACTTCATGAACTAAACATCTAATAGGTTTTGCGACGGTGAAGTATAAGTGTGTGTGTGCGTAGGAATGTAACCATAGAGAATGATGTAATGCATAGGTAGAGACTAACGGATAAAAGAACAATACTAACGGACTATGGGACTATTAGATAAGATACGCCATTAGTTATTTATCATTTTTATATATATATAAATTTTCTGTTATATTTTTTGTGAGTGCAACTGTGTTAGCCAGACGGTACAAATAAAACCCAAGCTCTACACACAATCACAAGTAATTCTTCAAGTTTCAAAAAAATTAAATATAAGTAGTCGTAAATGCCGTCACATAAAAAGAAAAAAAGAATATATTAAAATAGAATACGCAAACATTTATTGCTGCAGTTTATGAGTATCGACCAAAATGCAAATTTCTTTATTTTTTTTTTTGTTCACTTTACGCTATGACCACTACCTGTTTTTCGACCGAATTATCCCGTTTTTAATAACAAGCTTCTTGTAACAACATGCAATATTTTTTTGGAATTTGAAGCTTACATGTTCATTTTTGCGATTATAAGGACAAAAAGATACTGGTAAGAACACATACAAACAACTATATATATATATGTATATATATATATATACACATATATATTATATATATATGTGTATATATGTATATGTATGTATGTACGCACGTACGTACGCATGTATGTATGTATGTATGTATGTATGTATGTGTGTATGTATGCATGTATACATATGTATATATGTATATATACATATATATATATAAGATTATAAAGGTCTCCCAGTCTTTTGAAAAAGAATGGAATTTTGATATTGCAGAGCTGCTGAAGGATTAGTTATAGAATGTACGAATTTTTGCCATTTTATCAGTTGTAGTATATAAGTAAGGAGCGAAAAGTCCAAATTTTTTTTCTCTTGAAATACGAGTTTTTCTGACCTTAGGTTGTACTGTGAATATGTTTCTTGACGCAGTTTCAATATCAATCTGTTTGCAAAAACTTCCAAAGTTCATATTGTATTTGCACCCGATATCTTCCCTTTTGTCACCAGAAAAATATTTATCGCAGACATCACGCACACGCACAGATGGACTGGTCGATAGCCAGACAAACAAACAGACATGTTTAAATCGACTTAGAGTGTGTTG
This sequence comes from Glossina austeni, assembly GCA_000688735.1. NCBI lineage: Eukaryota > Metazoa > Arthropoda > Insecta > Diptera > Glossinidae > Glossina > Glossina austeni. Next base: position 113,865 of record KK502854.1, on the reverse strand, counting down.
TTATTATATATTCACAAAGTGAATCACCTGTCGGTGGTGGGTACAAAAATAAATAAAGAAATGGGGTGCGAACATTTAACAATTACAACATACAATATATTCAGTTTTATCAGCTTTTATTTTCTCCGGGCATGGTGCCTGTCAGGCCTCTCCAATAAGTGCGAATGACATGTCTCAATCATCTATTACCGACATTTTTAAAAAATCAAACGCAGTTGTTGCCTTATTTATAAGATTTAGGAAGTTTAAAAGAAAAACAACGTCTCTTCAAAAGAATATTGTAACAATGTGTTGACATAAACTGTGTAAACGCGCTAGTATAGGAATAGTAGGAATAAATCCAGCAATTGAGGAGAAATTCATCGGATAAGAGGATTAACAACAAAACAAAAGGAGACATTTATCATTCGTTTTGAAACTTTATAAGCAAGCGATTTGCTTGAGCCGGTTGGAGTTGAATCGGGGCATTCTAAAGCAGTCGTCGAAAGAGGGAACTTAATTTTTGAGAATAACTTCCATAGATAAATTGTCGTAATTTTCTAAAAAATATTTGTTATTGTAAATTCAACGATGTGGGATCAATTTACTTAAACAGAAACAAATTTTGCGTAGCGACATTATTGGCTTGCGGTGCTCGCCATCTGCCAGCTTCTACAAGCGAAAACCGTGATCTACCTGGCACGAATAGAGTCTTGTGCAATTTATATCGTATAGCCTGGATTACAAAGGCGAAATTAGAGAAAGAGCAATGAATTCTGTCAAGATTAAAAGTCGAAACAGCAAAGTAAGACAAATAAGCCTTACTTGTAAGATTAAATTAAGAAATAACTTAGAAAATGTTCAAAACTCAAATAATTGTCCCTCATTTTTAGACTTAACAGCTTGAATCTTGAGGACGTAGCAATTGATTTATCGGGACAACTCGTATATTAATTTTTATAATATTACCGCAAAATTTATAAAAATTTCAGATCGTTTGCTGCATGTGTTTCATTAAGTAAAAAGAACTTTGAAGAATTTTTCACTTTTTTAATCGTTATAATTGCCTTTTATTCAACTCCACTTGAAATTAACTTCGTACTGCTTTTGTGGTTTTATAGGTTTTAATTGCAAGTGTTAAGAGAAACTTTAAAGTATGTAGGCGGTAGATAGAATTTAATTTTTATTTATTTATTTATTCTACTTATACAGGAACTCGACTAAAACAAATGACAGTCGAGTTCAAATGACTCTTAAAGTAAATCTTAAATTAATTATTATTAAAACTTAATATATGTGTAATAAAACAAATAAGAAGAAAAAAAAAAAAGAAAAAAGAAAAAAGAAAAAAGAAAAAAG
>KK502854.1:91655-108768 GCA_000688735.1 Glossina austeni | reverse complement strand
TATTGCTTGCAAAAACCAAATGAATCAAAGCAAGAAGGCAAATTTACTTTAAATACACTCACTTTATTTTACAATTTCTTATAATTCAGGACAACGAAAAAGCTAAGTAGCCACAAAAATTAAAAGAAATAAAAAATACCAATTGCCGTAAAAATAAAAACGACTATACCGCGCACGCAGAGTTGCCAAACTAATTAGTTCTACATTACATCATTTTAATAATGTTTTCACTCCTTATATGTATTGCCTCACGCGGGGCTCAAGTGAAACAAATAGGAATAGCTGCAAAGCTTGAATAATTTGTGCTGTATGATAATCTGCGATATTTTAGAGAACCCTTAGGTTTAAAAGTTATTCAAATCTTCCCGAGAGAGTTTTAATTTGTTGATAGTCGAAACTCCACAGAATAATGTTCTGTACGGTTTTGCTGAACATTGTCAAACTACCTTAATAGGGATTTCATCGTTTGGTACAGATCCTTATATAGATGCTTTAGTAAATAAGATATCACGATATCAGATGTGAAAATGTTCGTTAAAGAAGGTTTATTAAATATCATTTATAATAAGCTAACGTATTTGCAACGCCATATCCATCAAAAACCTGTGAATAATATTTTACATGAAAAGTATTTCCCCACCACCTGCAGAACGTGGTGTAGAAGATGTAGAAAAGTTTATCAACTCATCGCGGCAACAAGATGATGTAATCTACTTTTCCATGGGCTCCAACATTAAAAGTGAGTATTTCCTAAAAACGCTTGATTTTTCAGCTTACTATTGAAATTTGAAAATCCTGATTTAAAAAATAAACTAAAAAATGTTTTCATTAATTTTTGATTTCCTCAGAGATGCGTTGGTTAATTTTAGGTTTACAAGAATTATTAGTTTAGAAAGCTCTTTATTGGACCGAACATGTTTTGTGTCATCACGGAGCCACCCATCTGTGTTCGGAAGCACAACATCTGGTTTTTTGGCAACAAAATAGTTTCAACTGTTTAGGAATAATTGTGTTTGGTGTAATGACAACTTTGAGCTCGGTTCAGGTATTTTTAAGGCTTCTATTTAAGCTTCTTAGAAATGTGGTGAACTCTAAACATAATAGGTATAAACGAGAATAAAAAGTCTGCAAGTTAGTTAGAAAATACTTTTGTTAAAATTTCTTATCATACCATTTGGTTAATTTCTGCTTTGCTAAACATACAAAAAATATGCGATATATTCACATGATATGATACTTCGATTCAAGTTTAATAAATGAAATGAACGTATGTCCTTGTCCGTCAGTGCGTTACCCATGTTGCCACATAATGCAATCGCACTATGTTCATTTTTTCTTATGTGTTTTGTAGATTACCTTTACTCCAAAGTTTTGCCCACTTCTTTTAGACTACTTATCATAAAATATTTATTATTTATTTATGTCCCACTTTAACGGCTTGTTTCTTATCCGTCCTATATATTTAGGCAGATTGGAGGAAATATGATACGATATTGTTCACAACGGTAATTATGTCTTATGTCTTTCGATAAGGGTTCAGACTTATCATAACGAAGAGTCTCTGCTTTTATTAGCAGCGAACAGAAGGCTTTACACTACACAAAGTGAGTTGCGCTAAACAGGAAACACAAATAAAACTTACGCAACAGCAGTAGCTAAAGCAAAATATTTCACCTTAGCTTTATTCATGTTTAGATCGTTGATTCAACTATTTATATAATCCCGAAGCGAAACAATTTTATAAACGATAATTTGCTCCATTTCCATATGGACCAACATGAACAAATATATTACAAAACATAATATATATATATATATATGTATACTATTATACAATATAGCATAATTTCGCATGCTTCTATTGCTTCCTAATCCGAATAATTCTATGTTTTGTTACAGCAGATAGAGTCGATGGCTATACTAAGGAGTTTGTTAAGATTCCATTCAGAAGTGAACAAAACTGCACAACAATACGTTTGTTAACATATATATAACAGAATATTTTACAGAATTTATTTTCCCATAATCCGCTCTTTTAACTAGCTGTTAGAGGTGTCCACTAATTCCAAATTTTTTCAAAATGTTTGTTTAGCAGAGTTAAGTAGTTTTATTAGTTGAAAAAAAAGCTTAGCCCGACGACATCGTTACGTTTTTGTGCGCATAAAAAGAAAATTTCGAGCCTTCTGTTTTACCAAAAGTGACGATTTTGGTTAAGGACAAATTGAGACCTATTTTTGAACATCAATGGGCGACCGATATTATATTGCGAGCTACGACTAACTGATGTTTTCATATATAACTGCTTTGATCTCTTTGCATTGTAAATTCCTGTGGCCTTTCGCTTCGCAAACAGTTTCTCATACGTCGCTCAAAAGTTTATGTAGCATTATGATCGCAGGAATAACAATAGAAAGACAATAAAATTACGCGTATGGCTAAGAAAGGAAATCAGGCTTTAAGATGAACCTTAGCAATATAGCGCTTGCTAGAACGATCGTAAAAACCGAAATATCAAATTTGAGATGTTCCGTTAATTCTCGTATACATAGACGTTTTTTGCAGATCGAGTGTAAGAATGAACGGAATTATCTGATAAACGCAAGTATTATAACAATATAACTAAAAGGGACCATAAAAATGAAAGCGTAAATTTATCCTCATCGCTATTGCTTTGAAACAAAACAGCTATTTTGCATACATTCGTTGCCAATTTCCATAAATAAGGTGTGGAAAGAGGCTTGATACTACTAATACGCAAAATTTATTCGATCTAAGTTTACTCCTTTTAAATTTAGTTCATGCTTTACATGATTTGTTATACAAATTTTATATTAAATTCACCGGAAAACTTAAGGTGACATCATGCGCTTGAGAGTACTACAAAGAGTTCATGTGCACTTTTTCTTTGTTGAAATCTCGTCCATTTTATTATTTTGGTCATATAATATGTTAAACGAAGTAATTAAAGAAATAATTGATCTTCTGAAAAGCTTTCTCAGTAATAAACTAAATTACACAAGCGTAACAAAGTTTTTAATAATTTAATTATTTTTGCATTACATTCTAAGCAAACAATTTCTACAACGCGTGACTACATTGTGTGTATGCAATAAAATTGAATTTAAACTTTTGTAATTTGATTAAAAAAGCTTTTTAATCAGTGAATGAGTTCTCGGACAAGTAGTGCTAACCTAGCTGTACATCAAGCGGAATTAGCGATTTCCATTATAATCGCATAAACATTGTGTCATTTTTGATCAGTCAGCACTCGCTTGACCTTAGTGAAGTGCACAAGTGGTACACCAAGTATTCATGAAAAACCGCAATTTATGGAGATAGTTAGCATTCATTCATTGCAATAATTTCTATACACTTTACGCTCAATTGAGCACTCATTTAAGCCACAAATTGTTTTCGTTCTTTCAAGTGTAATCAAATAGCAAATTTCGTAGAATAAAAGATAAAGCTAAAGGGAAAAAGCATTAAGAAATGTTAGGGAGGAATTTAATTGAGTTCTACAGCTTAATGAAAATAACAAACGAAATCCTTATAACGAACCTTAAAAAAATAATAATGGAAGCATTTATATATATAGGTGTAAACGTAGCTAATGTAGTCTTTCCGTCTGTAAAAGGAAAGAAATGCAGGCAGTAAGACAATATAAAGCAAATATGATCTTGAACGTCATTTTTCAGGCACTCGGTTGTTTGCTTTCTTGCCTTTCTAATGTCTGACTCTTTTAAGGGACAAGTCGGGGTGCACTAAGCGGTTTGTTAAGTATTTATTGCAGTAGGATTTTCTTCTCTTGATACTTCTGCTATTTCCAAGTTCACAGTTTCTCAAAAAGATTACGCCATTGTAAAAAGGAATTAAGATTAACCTGTATGTTTGTCTAATATCTGTCTCTTTTGTATTTTTGTTTTCATCCTGCATGTCGCAAGTTTGTATATTTTTGACGGAATTTGGTATACTAAAGTGTTCTTGCCTAAGTATGAAAGCTCTTGCCAATGAATTAGATCCAAATATTTTTATGACCACTCTCTATATACGTTCCAAATTGAAGAAGTCGTTATATTAAAATATTTGCTAAAAAGCACACTAAATAAATGTGCAAAATTTCAATTAGATGAACTCATTTTTTTAATTTCTTGTATATAACCGTTCCTACAGAAAGTAAACCTTTATATGGCAAAAAGGTTTAATTTTAATATTTTATGATGAAAAGTAGGCCACGATATTAGTTTAACCTAAAAATTAATTGCACGTCGAAATTTTGAGAATTAGCTCCTATAAGAGCCCTTGCCAAAAGTAAGTTTTTATGCGGCAGCGAAGGGCAAGTTTTAGCATTTTATGAAACGCATGTGCGAAGAATAACAAGATCTTTGAGAAAAATATTGAATTTGGTTGGATTTAAACTGCGTTAGTTTATAAGTAGACTCTCTTCCATTTAAGAGCTCCCAACAAAGGTATGGTAGAAAGTAAGATGAAAATGAATGAGGAGTTGCAGGGCGAAGTAGTGTAAGACGAAGTAGTTAAGAGTATTCGGCATTGCTCGACTACAAAGGTTTTACTTGTTTTACACATTTTTTTTTTCTGTTATTACATCTAGCACTACTTTTAGTAAACGTGTGTTAAGTTTGTACGAATGTGTATATTTTTAAGTTCAACCTAAAGTTCGCAGTTTTAAGAATATTTTCAGAAAATTTGGTATGCGTCGACGTGTTTTTAGGACGGCTTAACGATGCCCACAAAGGCATTTCGGTACTCGTAGAACAATTTAAAACAGAAAATAGAAGCATTATAACTTTGTTATTTAACGCCTCTGTTTCTTGGAATCAAATTTTTTCTTCTTTTTTTTTGGAGAATGTTAATTTGACTTTAATTACATAAGAAAGGATCCAAATAATTGTTACATTGCACCTAAACTTTTCACGCGCATTTAGGAGGCCTGAACACGAATTTTCGCCGATTTTCCTCAAGAAATATTAAAATGATACTTTTTTCGCGCAACGAATTTTTCGTAGTAAAGCATTATATATATGGCATGGCCAATCCGATCCCGATAGGGTTCATCTTTGTGCCAAAACATGTTAGTGTAACAAATTTCTTCCAAATTGTTCGAAAATTAAGAGCGACAAGTGCAGATGCATAGATAAATGTACACCGCACAAAGTTAACTTACCCTCGTCTACCAGGGATTATTATAAAGAATATTATATCTTTATACTGCAAGATTAATGATTTCGGGTAATTTATGTGTATTATGGGTAATTAGTTTTCGCAGCATTACAGCCTTTTTTGAATCAAGGAAGAGAGTAAGGAAAACGCTCATATACATTAATTATATACATTATTATGCGGCTATAATTGTAAATCAGGAACACATATTGTACTTCTAGTATTTAAGTTCGCAAAGAGTGTGGTTAATTACCTCCACTGCTTATCGGTGTATCAATGGGTTAATTAGTGCCATCATTGGACTGAATTTTCCGATGACGCTAACACATGGGACTAAACTCAATTTCTGTTATAATCTTGAAACTACTGATGAGAATGTAATAAATATTCTGGCCTCTCCTGAATGAGGAGCTTTTAGTAGCAACTTCAAGGATCCGTGAGTACGAATTGTTCTCATTGTTAAACTCTGCGGATGTAAACTAGAATGATTATAGAACTTTGAATTTTAACATTAGTTTTGCGATTTGGAAGGCTCCAAACAAAGAAGACGGATATAAATTTTTTGATAAATATCTTTTTCCATTGTAAATGGTATTTAAAGCAGGTCAAAAGAGAAGGAGTTGCCATCAGGCGGGTGTTAGACATTTACCATCTGAGGTGATATATAATATTTCCATAACGTTTTTAGGATCCAATTAAGAGCCAATTTTAAAGCTATGATTTATAGTTTTATAATCACCACTTGGCGACTAAGCTGGACTAGATTTCATCATTTTTACTTATAGCCCTTAGCAATACGTACGTATCACAGACTACATAAAAAATATATATTCTTGATCAAGGCATCACTTTGAGTCCAGCTCGCCCACTCGGCTATACACTTTAAAATTGTAAGATCTTCTGTGCATTGAGAATTTATTGTATTTATACTCGAAACACTAGATTATTTTTTAAGCATTTACATTCTGTAGTTATCTTTGCATTTGGTATCAGAATAAAAAACATTTTGTCCATTTGAAAATAGGCAAAACTTTATTTTGTTGTAACTTTCAAACCAGGGATAAATAATTTCAATTGCCTGAAATATTATTGAATTCAAAAGAACAATGTGAGTTTTTCAAATAATCTAAGCAAAGAAAGAAAATTTAAACTGTTATCTAGGTCGCTATTAACACGTGGTTGCTTCTTAAAACGGGTTATTGTCTGTTGCCCTTTTAAAGGAATCAGTCGTTGGACGAAATCTGGTGGTGCTAGTTTAATTAAAATGAAGGTTGTACCAGCTCCAAAAACAGTATGGAAAACCTATGAACAAAAAAACAAAGATGAAAAACGTGACTTATCGCCTTGCTTATCGATTTATAGACCTCAAATTACATCATCGTTATCAATTATTTTACGCATCAGCGGCGTTGCCCTAGGCTTTTTATTTTGGGGTCTGGGTCTATTTTCTTTAATTTCTGACCATAAGGCCGAGGAACTTGTTCAATACGCTGAGGATTTAAATTGGCCTGGATGGTTTTGGGCTACAGCGCGTTGGTTTGTAGCTTTTCCGTTCGCTTTCCATTACTGTAACGGTATTCGCCACATGTGTTTTATGGCTGGAAGTTTTTTGAATATCGGACAGATATATGCAACTGGTTATATAGTATTTATAATAGCCACAGTATTAACTGTATATTTGGCTATGTACAATGAAATTGAAGAGTTTAAAGTAAAGCACAGGGAGGAGTAAAACTTAAAAATAAATACAAGTATGAATAACTAACGATATAAAATGACAACAATTATGAAATAAAAACGAGTTGGGAGAGGTTTTCTTTTAATTTGCTTAAAAACATTGCGCGATGCTTATCCACTCGATGTTAACGTATATGACGGTGAAGAATGTCTAGTTTGTGTATGAAAATATTACAAGAGATTGTATGTTATGCTAACTGAAAGGAAAAAGACGTTTTCGATAAATTGCGTTGATGTGCTGCAACGTGGAAAATTGGATTTCACATTTTAATGTATGCATAAACATATGCATATTTATATATAATCTGGCAAGAAAGTGCCGGGAGTTACGAATTGCAAGGTTGAACTGTCCATCAAGGCTCGGATGGATACCTCTTGCAGAAAGTCCCTTCAAAACAATGTGTTTAATGGAATGGTTAACCCTTGAGAGTAGTTTTATATGCGTTTCCAAGAATGATGCAAGAAGTAAATAGGTTTTCACGCGAGACATTATATATCTTAGGAAAAATTGAATAGCGCTCGAAACCATATATGACAAACACGGTGATTAATCGCTAATATATCAATTTTTGATTTAACCGTCGATGATTTTTTTGAAGAAATCTTAACAGCAATGTTTCTGGTAACTATAAAACAAATCTCAAATTGCCTTTTAGGTAAATTCGTATTTTCCATATGCTTCCATAAAAAATCCCCAACGTGCTAAAAAATCCATTTTTTCAGCGGGGTAAGCCTTAACAGTTTCGTCATAGAACCTATGATCCTATGATCCTAAATAGAAAAGAACGGAAAATAAGTACGAACTTGAAGTGTGAAGCTCCTATTCAATTAGTTAACCTCTTAAACCATATATTGGTCTTCTTCCTTGTTTTTTTAACTTTTATCTTTTAATAAATTTGAACGGTAAATATGTCGGTACTCCAACTTCCGTCTCTGTAAACGTATGCATACATTTGTACCGGTTGTTGATTTTATTCTTTGACAAAAGCCTCTTCCTGAAATTCAATTTTCTTGGCTAGATACCAGTGACTCATTTATAAATATAACAAATTATATAGAATTAAACGGTTGCCAATAAACCGGCTTGGTTGATTTACATAAACTTTCTTACCCCTAATTACTTTTTATAGTCGCAGAGATGATAGTCATTTAAAACCTAACTCTGAGAATAAAGGGACCCTAGACATGGTCTTTTATCCTTTTAATTCGGCGCCGAAAAAATTGATGCTTGAAAGGTAAACCCAATTAAAGGTAAAATGATAAGCTGGCCTTGAGAAGTTCTGACACTTTTTTGACAGAATAAGAATTGTATGTTAAAGTTGTGCAGAATATACATATGCATGTAAAAAATTCTTCGATATTTTGTAAAGATTGCAGTAATATTCCAATAAAACTCTTAGGATTCCGATATCATTGCAATTTTGTAAGCTTCATTGACCTGATTTGCTTTCCGTTGAGTGTGCCTTACATTGAAAATGCATAAAAATTTTTTTATATTTCACTTGCACGTATAAAAATCATTGGACATTGCAACGTCTAGTATAATAAACACACACTATATCTGACGTACTTATATACAAAGACTTGAAATCATACATAGATTTCAAATTACAGTGTCATTGCCGTCGTTAACATGAATGGTTGCTGTTTTTATTGTCTCAGTACTAGTCTTACTTCTTCACTTAAATTTTTGGTAACACAATCACGCAAACTTTCATTTTTCAAAAGCAACCGTGTCCAGGTTTATGTAAATAAGTATGTGATTTAAGCACATACACGGATACTTATAAGCTTATATGGTTGTCATAATTTTAGGTAACCATTTGCCATTTTACTATACTTTGTTAATGGCTTAATTTTGTTTTTTGCACGCAGCCCCTATGAATAATAATGAACTAATTTTGTCAGTACGTTTGTCGCATCTGGAAATAAGTAGCAAAAATTCCTTAAGCTAAATAAATCCATGGTCAGGACGCAATCTGGGGTCATCTTAAGCTCTATGTCTCGATTCGTCACTGTTCCTCCTATTGGGAGAAAAACTAGAAATGGGCGTGATTCGTATGCAAAGATGCACAGAAGATTAAAGATAGTTTAGGCGCTTAAGCCTAAAATCTTTAAATAGATGGCTCCATTAGATCGAATTTCTATGAATGCTGACGATCCTTTCTAAAGTAATCCTAAGGAAGACTCACGCTGTTAGCGTACTGAGTCAATGAGCAATTCCCTAACGGGAAGAGAAGGGCGCGTCTCCTACTCACCGTAGACGAGATCCCTTCAAAGCAGATGCATACTTCTTCCTGGCAACAATTGTTATCAACGATCATAACGAGCCATTTTTCAATTATAAGGTAAAGCGAGCCCGCAGATATTCCTAAACGTGCTATGATTTTTTAAGTAGCCGGAGTGTTGCTGCTTTTCAGTTCATCCGCCTTACAAGTATGAGATTTTGGAGGCTAGATAAGATGCAAGCACGGCAAGCAGATGACTTCGAGATAAATTTAAATTTAAATTTAAATGCTTTCGTCACTCGAGCCGGATTGCAGTTTGATGAGAAATTTGAATTATGACTTCAAAGGAAATTAAAAAAACCAGAAAAGAGATTCGATTAAATCGCTTGTTCCCGAATATATTTCAGCTTTTCCAAAATTCTTCATTGACGGTTTTTAAGTCATGATAACTGCTTTGCTTATTACTTAATTTAAGGTAGGTTGTATTTTTTTGACGTGCTCGAAGCAGCTTTAATAACTGCTTTGCTTATTACTTAATTTAAGGTAGGTCGTATTTTTTTGACGTGCTCGAAGCAGCTTTATTGGAATTTTGGCAAACTTATCGTTTTGGTTTTTCATTAGAGGGCTTTAGACACTTCATTTATTTGTTTTCAAACTTATTCCAAACCCCGAACATTTTTTTGGATAATATCATCGATATTGATAATTAATCGGTTTGTGGCGTTTGGCTTTATTTTAAATTATCTACCCATTGCTTGTTATTATATGGTGTTGAGGTATATGAATGTTCCATTATATAATTTTAATTTAAAATAACCTCAAATTGCACATAAATTTTAAGCTATCTTCCGTTTTAATAAAATTAACACAAAGAAGAGAGTGCTTAAAATCATATGCAGTGAAACAATACAAAAAGAGAAAGTTATAAATGTCTTTTCTTCTTGTGTTATTCAACAAATCAAATACCGAAAATTCGGTGAAATGTGTAAAAAGGGTCCAATGTGTACACATAGTTCTTTGTTTGGGGGTTAGTTGGGGTTGGATTTGGTATATAATATCATTATTTTTTTTTTATTCTAGTGATTATTTTATTAAAGTCTTTTTTAATTTTTCGTGTCTATATCCGTCATTTTTTTTTTTTAAAGTTTTCGTTAAAATATGCATATTACTCGTCGGCCACGTCGGATAGAATAGAATAGCGAGGAGTAAATTCTAATGTGTAAGAAGTAATGTAGTATATGAGTATAAAATGTCGTGGAATTGATGGATGTGAAAGTAAAAAAGTGCAATGAAGAGTAGCTTCGTAAATTGACTCTAAGCGCTTATATGTCATGATGACAAGATTTAAGAAAAGAAAAGATTGCGACGTAAGCTGTTAAATATTGAGAATGCAAACTGTGAAGAATGCCGTGGTCATGAAGACCACATATACTCAATTTGCGAAGTCTGCGATAGCGAAAAGAAGTGGCATCATTTTTTTACTATGTTAATTTTGATATTTGATTATGAGATCTCGTGTGACTAAACACTAGCCTGTTAATAAAGTGAATAATGTCACCTCCGAGTCTGCAATTGATAAACCAAGGGGCTTTGTTTATTTGTGGGAATAAAGAGTACAAGTAATGACCATAATGTCAATTATTCCATCACTGTTGCCAAGAAAAACTTGAATGTTTTTCTCGATTGTCCTCGAATCTGCAGGAATCAGGGCACGATTATTAAAATGAGATGCTCTGGAAGATACAATTTTATTTGCACTGTCGTTGTCAAGAATTCTCATGTGACTGGGCACCCAAAGAAAGTGAAAATCAAATGTGTCAGATTTGAGGCTATAAAGTAAAGATCTGATTTCTAATGTAAGAGCGAGTTTTACCTGAGGGAAATGATTGTAAAGCGGATAAGACAGATTTACTGTCTGACACTATAAGGAATTTCTTTTGAGGCTGAGTGCTCGCTAAGAAAATGGCTCGTAGGACCGTAAGACATTCAGCCGAAAACATACTGCTACATGGATGATTTGAGAAGTAGATTTCTATATTAATATCTGGAAAATAAACACCGCTGTCTATAGCACTATTCTTAGATCCATGAGTAAAGATGAGTGAAAAATGTTTCCATTTCGACCAAGCTCGAACAGCGGTGGTGTACCTATGCCGGAGTAAGTGTGAATTTTCTCACTGGCAAGAACTTAATTACTGGTCGAGAACCAAGAGTTGAAGTTATTAATTTTGTTAGCAAAAATTTTAAAGAAGGAAGGAGAGGAACGGAGTGTCGTAAAGTCGTAAATGGAAAGTAAAACCGGATGATTTTCAAAATTTAGAATTTTATTAGATGAAAACTTGTCGAGTGAACGAAATCTTTCTTGTAGAAACATAACATTTGCCATCTGTTCCAAGCTTAGTGTGTGTGTAGATTTCATGCCACCAACAGCCAGACGGAGGCGTTTCGATTGGACTCTGCGGTGTTTCAGAAGGTTCTTATTTGAAATGATCAATAAGAGTGAACAGGCGTATTCTAATCCTGCTCTAACTAAGCTAAGATACAGTTTAATCAAAAAGGGTCGGAGCCCCCAGAAATGGATTTGAGTACATTAATGAGTTGAAAACTTTGTTTGGCAATTTTTTCAATGTGAGCTGTAGGAGAAAGTTTTGATTGTAGAACAAAGCCTAAAAAGTCGAAAGTTTTAACAAACGAAATAGAAGAACCATAAATGAGCAGAGGGGTAACCGTAGGGTCTTTCCAGCCAACCGTAGGGTCTTTCCAGCAAGCATTTGGTCTTACTGGCTGAAAGTTTGAGCTGGAGTGACTTAAGACGAGAGCAAATACGGTCGGGGGCAGATTGCAAATTGCACCTATACAAATCTGGATCAGAGTTGCAACTAAAAATGACAAGACCATCAGCTTAGCCCAGAATTGAGAGGTTCTCAGGAAGCGAGCTGAAAATTTTGTTAATATATAAATTAAAACAAAGAAGACTCAACACAGATCCCCGAGGAACACCTGTGAAAGATTTCCTTTGTACAACCACATCATCATTGTTAATTAACAGGTTCTTGTAGAGAAAGAGGTTATATAACAAATTACAGTATTTGGTAGGGAGATTCAAATAGAGAAGAGTAGAATTTAGGAAGTTGATTTTAACAGAATCAAACGCTGGCGTCATCTCCAGAAATCAAGCAATGGGAATGTGGTCCTTAGCAAACACTGAATTTATTGCTGACCACAAAATCACACTGTTGCCTTCGGCATATCTGTGACGCCTAAAACCAATTGAAGATTGCTGAGGATATGAATTAAGATTAACTGGCGAACTATTTATTATTTTAAAAGGGAGGTCGTACCAGGAAGAGGCTATGTAGCCGGTAACTGGAACATTGATAAATTCTTTTAGTAAGATTAAGTCGAGTTCCGAGTTCGAGTAAGATTATCCCGTTCCTTATCAAGTGTTACAGAAGTGATTACAGAACCATAAGGTCCAGCAAGCTTGTCGCAGAACTCATTAAAGTATTATGTGGGTATGGAACGACGAGAGAAAGTTATACCTCTAAAAACTCTCACAGTACGCCAAAGATCTGAGATTGATATGTGTCTGCTAATATTTTCACATATTATTTTCAGTCTTTACGTTTTCCTAGCCTAAGAGTGTAAGCATATTCCTTTCGGCCAAAAATTTGAAATTTATTCTAGAAGGAGATCTTTTGCATTTATTTACAGCGAGTCTAAGCTTAGCAGCGACTCGATTTCGTGCGGTGTTCCACCAAGGATTAGGAGGGTATGATTTTTCAGAAGCCTTTCGGCTCAGAGCATTAGCGAAGAACTTTGAGAATTTATCAAAGAAATAACCAGAAGAGTGAGTCATTCGTTTGGATGGTATTTAAAATTTTACAGATAATATTGTTAAGTAAAGAGGGTTTAATATGCTTTGTAACATGGGTATGTGACGAGTAATACGATGCATATGAACCAATTTCGATTATACAGTGAGCCTACGGTGTTAAAGGTCCTCTAGATGCTCAGTGAACTTAGATTAGATGTAGAGATCGAAAGAACTATACAAAAAGAGATGGAAAGAAAATGAGTAGGCTCACCATTATTTCGTAAGACAAAATTTCTATTTTCAAGAATATTTTGAATTTGTCTGCTTCTTGAATTGGGGAAACGACCATCCGAACACACATTATGAGCATTAAAATCACCACACACTAATGCAGATATGTCGGATCTGAAAGAAAATAAGCTTTTAATTGCTGCATCACAAACCTTACAATTAGGTCGAATATAACAACCTACGATCACAAATTCCCCAATAGAATTGTGAATGACACAGCTACAAGATTCAGTAGATACACAATTTGCAAAATCAGAATCATAAGAAAATGGAAGTTTATTGGATATAAGGATCGCTACACCACGACCATAAGAGGAGCTGGAGATACGATGAAATCTTACGACGTTATAATTTTAATGAAAATGAATCATGGGACTTAAGAAAAGTTCCAGAAGGACAAGCCACGTAGACGTCATTACAATAAAGATATCTTTCAAGCTGTTGATTTGTTATGGATGCTAGTACAATTAAGCTGGGCTATTTTCATTATGGACCGCGTGATAATAGGAGTACGAACCAGAAGATGGTCGACGTTCAAGAATACTCTTATGAAGGTCGCGAGGAAAGCGCTTGGCAGAGTTAATAGAGTTTGTTCTGGTGGATGGCTTGGCATTACGTTAGAGGAAATGCTAGGATCAGTGATCATTTCGTCACACAATCTCAGGATTTGAAGATTTTATTTCGGAAAGGGGAATTTCAGGATTTATGCTCTTCTTGGTTGGAACTGAGACAGCGCACTCAGTGTTTGGTCGTTTGATTGTTGGTTGAGAAGTCGGTGGAGACAAGGAAGTTGTCCAGAGAAATTGAAAATTTCGATTATTTGGGCGTGCGTAAGAGTAAGGGAAAGAGTAGACTTGTGGCTCTAGACGTTTCGCTGCGTCTTTTTGGATTTTCTTGAATGCATTTTTTGACATTTTGAGGAAAATTCGCGGAGCAATCGTGACTTGTGCCACAGGAAGGTGAAAGCGACTTCTGACGTGAGCGTAACTTATCTGTGTGGCCGAAATGCCAGCATTTGCGGTATTGTAATCTTAGGTCGACGTAAGGTTAGTAGGGCAGTTAATGTCCCAATTATTGTAGTTATTGTAATGTTGGGTCGACGTAGGGTTAATGGGGCAGTTAATGCTTTCCAAATTGATGTGAGAGAGTGAAACCTTCCCGAAAAAACCTATAGTGGCGTGTTCAAAGCACACGACAGTTAGAGACTTGGTGGAGTTTACGAAAGCACTTGACTTCCGCAACTTTGCAGAAGTCGAGCAGAGGACCGAATTTAAGAAGGTTTTTGGGAAAGATAAAGACTAAATTTCAATCTCGATGAAATCAGAGGGGATAGACGCAACCCCACCCATTTCACAGAATTCGGATCGAATATAAACGTTACAAATATTGTTAAGTACAATTTGCCGTAGCCGCATCGGATATGATCAATTTAATTTTTTTGTTAGAAGAAATCTCTAAGTTAGGGAAATCATGATATAAATTTCGGCCAAGTTCGATTTTTGGTAAAGAATTGTTTCTGGATTAGATAAATACACAATACTCACTTGTAGTATGCGCATAAGCCCTGGCGTTCCCCTTTTCAAGACAGATGGTGCGGCCTTGTGGCCAAACCCTATTTTGCAAATTGAGTTTTGCAGATCTAGAGATGATAAACAGTCAAATTATGAAATGGAATGGAGTTGGAGTGTCTGGCGATGCCCTCTGAATGAGAAGGGCTCCGCAGTGGGAGGTAACGTTGATCCTTTTGCCAAATTGCAATGTTTCACTTTTTCAGATTTTTCATTTATTTTTTTTCTTTTTTCTTTTCTGGATACAATGCAGTTTTTGTCCTTGCTTTTTTTTTCTGTTTTCGCTATTTGACGCCGTCTTTCAATTTATTCGTGCTCAAATGCTTTTTATTTAAAAAATTCTTTTAATTCTTTAACCAATTTTCTTGAAGAATCTTGAATATCACATGCCGTTGTTTTCTGACGCAACGTTTATTTTATGAAAACGAAGAAACGAATCAAGCAATAAATATACGTTGAGTTTGTCCTCAACCTTACTGAAAAAAATCCTTTAAGTACCATAACACAATTTTAGCAATAAAAAGTGTATATGCAGTTGAGATAAAATATTTGGGTGCTTAGGTGCTTAATGAATTGAAATAATAAATAGGCAGTCTTCGCCGGAGTGTTCACAAAAACCTTCAGCATGTTGCTTAACTGAAAAAAACCAATTTCGTCACTAGTGAATCAAACACCTAACCTATAAATCAAAAATTAAAAACTCTAATAAAAATCGTCAAATAATTCAATACAATCAATAATTCTTAAAACTGCGAAGTTAAGATAAAAGCTTAAACTGCGTATTTATCTAGCTGAAATAGAAGAGCATCAGGTAATCTTTGTCGATGGGATTGAAAAAAGTGGAACAATACCTATATTTTTCATAACAAGAACAGAGTTAACTTTCCTGTGTTCAAGCTTAGTGTACTTGCATTTTGAAATTATTTGCTAATTTCAAGTCATTGAATCATTTCAGGCAGACTAGCGAATGCTTGCGCACGAATTCCCAAGTAAGTAATATGAATGTTCTATTGTAAATAATAATGACAGAAAAAAAAATTCGGCGATGTATTTTTCTTCAGATAAAACGAGAACTGCATCGCGGTTGCCACGTACTTTTCACGTTTGCTCTGAAGAGAATACGTGAAAATAAAAGATCGCACGTGCAAGGTATTTCATGGTAGCCCGTGATTGTAGTTTGATTTAAAGATTCTCGGTTAAATTTTGAAAACCTATTCTGAAAAATCTCTTGATTTGTTATATGAGGTTTTATGCGTAGCTATTTGCTACCAAGCAGAAATTG
Source organism: Glossina austeni (assembly GCA_000688735.1). Classification (NCBI taxonomy): domain Eukaryota; kingdom Metazoa; phylum Arthropoda; class Insecta; order Diptera; family Glossinidae; genus Glossina; species Glossina austeni. The sequence goes on along the minus strand of KK502854.1, from coordinate 92,667 downwards.
CGGCTTTATGCTGGGTGATACCATAAGTTATTATTATTATTATTATTATTATTATTATTACTATTAATTTAGAGAGTAAATTCTAAAATTAAAGTCTGAGGCTATCGGCTTTAATAAACACTCTAGCGTATTTGAGATTCGAACCGACGACGATTGGAATTGCTAGTCGGGCTTCTTTGCCTACTCGGCCACTCAGGCGGATTACCAAAATTTATGATTTCTATTTTAGTTAGGAAAAAATGGCTATCGTATATTATTCTCTGCATGGGTTTGAATACTTTCACTGTTTATATTGTATTTCGTTATTGTAATAGTATGAGGATTGTTGTAGCAATATTGTTGTTGTAACTTTTATCTTACTTACTATTTATAAAAAGGGTTTTTACTTGCATTATTCAGTCTCTATTCATACTCAAGAATATTTTTATGATAAAACAACAAATAGCCATCACTGTCTAACACTTGGTTTAAGGTAGCGGTGGTCATCACACTTTATCCAGGTATCCTTATGATGCCGTACATAGGCCGTATAATGACCGGCATCGATTGTGCCCACATGGTTGACTACTGCGTATAGTGAGTAACGAAAATCTCCGTAAGCATTGTTTTTATCTGACATGAATGGAGTCATATCAAATTCGACGGGGAATGAAATGAACGTCGAGATCTTTTTATCTATTAATGAAGAATGTTCGAAACGTTTTAAATGAAAACTGGCTAAGCTTGGTAAAGTCCTCAAGCTGAACTGTTTGATAGATTCTTGATAAGATTTGCGGGTGGAGCATTTGATTTTCGCACTTGAACCTAAATGTTCGGCTTTGGTGCGCTCCAAACGGTCTATTAGAGATTTTTGCGCCACCATGAGCTGTTTCTCCTAACTCCAATGAGATATCCCAGAAAGGATCAATGGTTGTAGAAAGGCCCTTGCACGATTGACAGACCACATACATCACTTTGCAGCATTCCGGTGAAAATTTGATCTGTTATACAATTACACCGTGCAGGTCAATTG